>SGPL01000654.1:5071-16644 GCA_004802705.1 Bondarzewia mesenterica
CTTCAANCCCNTCGGATNNNNTNNNNTNAGGTAAGCANNNTNNNTNNGNNNGNTNNCTNNGGGNGCCTCCCATCATGCANGACATCTCAACNGTGCCAGNGCGGTGTAGCATCAACCAATATTCAGACCCCACCGAGATCAATTGTGCTCATATCAAGCACAGATTANAACTTCACATGGCGGCGTCGATTGCCTTGGAGCTCCATGCTANCGGTTGAACAACCTACAGAGTCTTAACAGTCTTAAGCTTAACGTCTACATGCAGTTGCACTTCATTCATCNTCCTGCTGTCGTCTGGTCCTCGATTCTGCACAGCATGTCATAGTCGAAGTACGTGTCTTCCTTATTTNTNAACATCTTGTTTTTGAATCAACNGCTTCGAATTTGAGGCGTATCNGGTATTTCTATGACTCGATTCAACCTACGGACCTATAGTTGCNACGACACGCCATCCGNCTGAGCCTACAGAGGGNTCAAGCAGTGTGCCTCATTAACATTTCTTTGATTAAAGCTGTGAAACCTTCCAATTCTAGAAATATCAATGAATTGTCGGAAGANNAGGCGATAAGTGAAGGACAACAGTCCTGATATGTGGTTACTCCCGNGNAGTGGACGGGGCTGNTCGCCACCCGTNGTCCNCTGCGCACCATGAATCATNNCTGGAACCGGGATGTCTCTGACTCCTCTCATCGGGGGAGTCATACCGGTGCATCTGTCTCTGGATTTCATTCAATATACGGAACNGCCTATGTTGTACATGCATATAAGGTCAGTNCAAATGCGATTATTTTCTTNCCATTTCNGCAACANTCTCCTCCTCATCNCACATCATGCCCGTNCCCGTCNCCCCACGNCCCATCGTTAGCNTCTTTCACCATCCTTCGACGTTACCGCCTGTCGTCTGGGACGTGTTTCGCCGGTGCGAACGTANCTCCAATATCATGTATCCCCACGCCGTTGCACANTCNCGGATGGCGCACGATCCTTCGTGTCCCCAGCTNTGGATGACTTGCTCCACGTATCNTTCTTCCACAGACACATACACGTTGGACNTCGTTTTATCGTGTTCAGAAGGGCCANTAGGCTCGTATCCCATCTTCATCTTCGCCGCCGCCCCCTTCGANGTTCTCCTCGACCACAAATACGTATATCCACGGGTTCGGGAGCTCATTTATGCCCTCTCGGAGCACGTGCCTCGAGAAAGAATTTTTTTCTGTTTTTGCTCAGGAGCCCATCGCACGTGTCTTCGTTTCTCTCTGGGAGGCGCAGACNGGGATTCTCGNCTACAAAGTTCCTTATTATGCGGCAAAGTTGACNTACTGTACGAAGGAGACATTCATCAACCGCACTGCGACACTTTTCCATGATGTGACATACGTCCCTCGCCTTGCGGTTGTGGAAGACGTTGACGCTGTAGCGCCACTTTGTCAAGGCTTTGCCTCGACTTCTGTGAGNCACCCGTTTAAANGNATATGGAATAAACTTATGCTGAGATCAATCCTTCTAGGAACCTTTCACCCTTGACGAAAATCGGGCTCGCAAAGACGCCAAATACCTTATCCGGCGGGGGGTACCTCTGGGTGCTCGAAGCCCGCCGCGAGGGAGAGCCAGCAGAGATTGCTTCAATCGTCGCGGCATCTCGACAAAGCGATCGAGTTGCTGGTATTACCAAGGTTTACACAAATCCGAGGTGGAGGAAGAAGGGTTGTGCNGAGCGTCTCGTGCGCTGGGCGTGCCGAGAGCTGTTGAGGGTAAAGGAGTGTGTTGTTCTTTATGTCGCACACGATAACCCCGCTGCGGTGGGTGTCTATCATCGAGTGGGATTTGTCGGNTTGGATGCATCAGTCCAACGAGTCGACGGTGTCGATCCATGGTTGGAGATAGGTTTGATCAAAACGCTGTTCATCTTGGGCATTGGTAAAGGACAATTCTNCCATCGATGACGCAAGAAANCCTCCTCTTTTATTTCACTTTGGACACTCATATCTTATTTCCTCACCACTATTTTCTTTTNTATATATATTANCGGAGCCAGAAGTCAAGACAATGTACTTATAGCNGCACACCGCCGATGCCCACTCAAATTGTCGTTTGTACCTCATGTCAATGTTCGCGATATCCTTTCCCTTCCTAACGCATGGAATAAACNACAAAGTCATGACTCATAAGTAGCCGTGCCCGTGTACAAGAGACTGAAATCTCTCGNACCAAGCAAGTNCCAGATGATGTTCAAACATTTATGTTCCGTTTCAATCTCTGCCAAGCAAAATGCTTCCGTTAAGCTCAAGTTCCCCNACNATGACGTCATNGATCATCAGTTGCTACGGCCATCTTCGAGTTCTTGAACAGGTACNTCGCGGCAGCTGCTGTTATTGACTTTCCGACCTACTCCGCTACTACTACGCGTAACTCTCGTCCGACGAGAATTCAGCTTGTTGGTTATTCAGCCTGANATCAAATTTTCTAAGATGTTATTTCTTCAATGGTCCTCAGGCGCTGGGCCACCAGTAGCTTGAATGTCGCCATCCCATTGCTGCCGGAGAGTTTGCCCCAACAATNTGTGCCACTCTCATATCCACCAAGCATTCACGCAGTGTTTGCTTTCCATCTGCATAATATTAACAGCGGTATGCACCTGTTTCAGACTCGCCGCCCAATTGATTATATGACTCAATCTGATCCAGTCCGTCGGTATTGATATTCAGCAACGACAGGAAGGATCTTTCTATGATGTGCCTCTTCCTGAACGGAGATAACCTCTATCTCANTTGGATCCNCTGCGCACACCCTGACTCGACCCTAGGANTATGTCCGCAATCTCTGGATCTTCTATAGGTTTAGCAATTGATGNTGGTACCTCNCAAGATCTATTTGCACACAGGGCGCCCACTTCCTCTGCTTCTCGTAGAGCCACCGTTACCGCCGGGTTTTTGGGCACATCCTTGCCACAACCTGTCATCANAGATGGCGCCTATCCCCNACTCTCCNCTGGACAGGAGTCATCTCATCTCGCTGGTTCTAGTCCTAGCGCATACGGAAGCACACCATGGCTGACACATGCAATCGGTGCAGCCGCAGAGCTCGACGGTATTGACCACGCTTCCAGTCATGGTGATGTACCGCGAATGGACTCGAGTTTGGGACCGTCGGGCGGNGAATCTCCAGTTACTGTTCGACCGTCATCACCTCAAGCGCGTACTGTTCGTGGGGAAGAACCATCAAGCCTTCACAGAAATAGCACTCTGATTAGCGTTGGNGCCCCTCCGACGAGAAAATCNGCGGAACTGAAAAGNCTTCTTGGAAACTCAAATGCGAAGCTCAAACCTGGTGCGGCCGTCCCAACACCTGGAAANGAACACCCACAGCGTAGAAGAGGCAAGAAAAATGGACTAGACTCTGTCATTCTGGAGGGNGCCAAACCTCGAGCCCGCGTTGACGTCGACATAGTCCTGTCTGGCGATTGCTATGTCCAAGGACAGTGCCTTTCTGGCCAGGTGCTCGTGCGCGTTCGCAAGTGCTCCAAGAAGGAATCTCGTGTTCTTCTGGCAGACGGNAAAGTGCGCGTTNTTGGGTTCGAATGCATCCCGGACGACAGCCATAGACATCTCTTCTATCAGGTCACANGCAAATTAGAAGAGGNGAGCTATGCGAGCGATCAGATCTTTGCTGAAAGCGTGGAGGATCGTGANGAGGAAGGCTTCAGGCTGAGCAGGGAAGGAGTGCANGTTCTTCCATTCGAAATGGATCTGCCTGTAGAAGGCGAGCATGGAAATGCAAAGGGAGCTATCGATGTTCACGGAGGCGTGGCCGTTCGTTACATTGCTATGGTGTGCGTATACGCTTTTCTGAAATTTCATTCNNNAAATTAATTCTAGTCGATGCAAAAACAGATCAATTAAAGTCAAAGATCAGGATACCTGTAAACGCTCCTTGGCACATTTNTACCGATCCTGCACTGTCTGGCCACATTTNTCAATTCAAACCCTTCTGGCCCCTGCATCACGCCCGCTTGTTGCCACTGCCAATAAATCCCTGCTCTTTGGAGGCCGATATCCNTCTAATAGGCTGAAGCTCACAGCTCGTCTTCCTCGCCTCACNTATCTTGCCGGTCAACTGTGCTACGTGCAGATCCGTGTCGTCAACGACACGCGCCGCGTGGTTCGCGGCCTTCTACTCACNCTNGTACGAAAGACGACGGCGTACAAACCATTGCCCGGTAAACAGCAAGACAATGTTGATGAAGGCGGCGAAGTCAACTCCGACGGCTATCGCACCAGAACGGTTGAGACAGAGGTAGCAGAGAGCAGGCTTGAGGTTGGTGAGCGCGGCGCAAAGCGTCATGCCAGTGCCAAAGGCTGGTGGACGGGTGTCGGCCCTGAAGATGAAATGGACTTCATCCACTCCATCTTGTTACCAGTACGTGTGACTACGCCAATTTATTCCTGGGTTAATCGAGTTACCCCAAAATCAGCCCGACGCGTTATCCATCGCCCGCTCACGACTCCTCGCCATCGACTACACGATCCGTGTCACCATCTCAGCCTCATCCTGTGCCCCCGGCTTCACCTCCGACGTTTCGATTATGCTTCCCGTTCGCATCGCCAGTATGCTTTCGGTTGACCCTCCTCCCTCTCTGTGCCTGCCGCATGAAGCGCTCACTATCAGCCGCTATGACAAAGAAGTCGACCAGGAACCCCCGAGTTCCAGCGGCCCAGCTGCAGCAGGGACACTGCCCTCGTACAGGAGCCGTGAAACCCCAGTACCAGCAGACAGGACGTTTACGGTAAATGAGGTATGTGTTGGTTCTCACCTGCATATCATTTTGATTGTATCACATGGCGGTGCATTCGTCCCTGCACTGTTGTCTTCACAAAGTACTGAGTGCCTGAAGAGAACTGATTGTGTTAACATATTTGGCTTCTCCTTTGGTCAGGTTCCTAGGACCACGCTGACAGACGTGGAAGAACAGCCACCGTACTATCTTGATGTATCCAACGTAGCGAACACTGCCTCGTCCTCTGGCTCCAGCACCCCGACAGGGGCGGAGAAGCGTGTTAAGGTGGGACACCTCGTGGTGGCCAACCCATCGTCCCCTCGGAGCACGTTATGTGTGCCGTCCGAAAGCCAAACTATGGCGGAACTCAGTCGCGATCCGTCGCCGTCGCCGCGCTCCGAAGGCCCACCTTCGTCGCGGCTGTCCCGGGCTATGCCCTATGAGGACGATGACGTCGAGAATCTGCTCCTGCAGAATTCATTTTTGTTTGCACCTTCCCAGGAATTTGAGCGTGAGGACGACTATGGGGATGGGGACGGGGACGATAATGCGGACGAAGATTATCTTGATGACTACGATGCTGCAGATACCGGATTAATCGACAGCGGGAGCCGGGACGGACACCAGAGCTTTCAGTCCCTTCTCTCCGGACGCCCTCTCCCCCCCGTCCCAAACTTGCGTCGGACAACGCCCGTATCTGATATTGTCTCCTCAGAATCAAGACCGCCGCGGATGGCCGACGGTCTACCGAGCATCCTCGAGAAAGGTCCGAGCGGCCCTCGCACGGCGGCGCCATCACCCACGAAAGAATACGAGCAGTACCTGCGCACCTCACTCTCTCGGCGCCGCTCTGCGGAAGACGGGCTTCTCACTGTCGGGCCATATGGGTACGAGTCCTCATTCGATCGGCGCGTGCGCGAGAAGCTCGCCCAAGCACGCACGGCTGCGGAAGCGGGAAATTTACCTCGAACGCTCCCGAAGTCCGCGGCCGCCAATTCTAGATTCTCGCATACTCGAGCCCCTGCTTCTTCATCGCCGCCGTCACTCAGGCTGTCCGCGTCGAGGTTGAACGGTCCGCGTCTGCAAACGGGGGATGCAGCCCGCCCGACACTTCCGAGTGGCAGCGTGCGTCCCCTCCGACTCTGCAAATCCGCGAATCACGTCTCTGGTCCGCACAACGACTGTGTCATGGGCAGGCCCCCTGCTCTTAGAAACCGACAGGATGGCCATGAGAGGTCTGTCCGCAGATCTCTCCATGACACGAATCTGACCCCGCCAAGGCGGCCCCCGCACGCGTCCGCGCGCAGCTCGGTGCGTGACCGGATTATATTACTTGAGGAGAAGACACGGGCAGAGGTGGCGATGACGATGGACGCGGCGGAAGACCTCTGCGCCAGGATATAGCATGTTGTCCCTGTGGGGTGTTGAGTATTGTTCTAGGTATTCTGGAATGGAAGGTTTGGAGTAGGTTTGGACGCGTGGGGAATGCGCGTGCTGCCGCACGGAGGGGGCGGGGGCGAGGGATAAGTTCAAAGAGGAGCGGTCGACGGTTCACACCAATCTGTGGGTTCTTGGAGGTGTAAAAAATTGAACATTTTCATCTCGAAATCCGCCACGGTGAACGCCTTGAGTGCCACTCGAATATGTAAGGCTTTCGGATAATCATAGCACAAGATGATGTGTCTTTCCATAACAGATTGGTGATCGAGGATCGAGTGATTGCTGCGTTGCTTGAATGTGGAGACTACATGGAGCATGAAGCTTTGAAAAACGAACTTCGATGGAGTAGGTTTGCGTGCGCTTTGTGATTAGTAAACGTCGAACCGCGAAAGGAAAATGCGTTCCTCGTTTGAAGAAGAATCAGAAATGGGGTGGAGAGGGAGAAGAAAGCTTGAGACTAAGTTATAGGTGCCTCCCAGCTGACCGTCACGGTCGAGCTTTCGCGGTGCAGCCTAAGTTTGGATTGAACGTCAGGTCACTGTGC
Organism: Bondarzewia mesenterica; assembly: GCA_004802705.1. Classification (NCBI taxonomy): domain Eukaryota; kingdom Fungi; phylum Basidiomycota; class Agaricomycetes; order Russulales; family Bondarzewiaceae; genus Bondarzewia; species Bondarzewia mesenterica. The sequence goes on from SGPL01000654.1 coordinate 11,830, forward strand.
ATGCACACATTCCGTGAGTGAGCGGAGCCTGCTATGTAATTGCGATAAGAACGAACGATGCGAGATTCTTCCTTCAAGTTCAGAGTCGCATATCCAGTAGTTTACTAAATATGAAATCCGTGAGGGAATCAAATTGCACTTACCGTGCGGTTCATCTGCTACTGCAGTCGGCGCGGGCTGTTACCAATGATCAACGTTCAACGTTCAACCTTGGCTTGGCTGCGTGCTTTAGAAACATCCACGTTTTGTCTGAGCCAGAACAAAAGTAGAAAAAAGAATGGGTTCACGGTGAATGAGTGTGAAATACTGTGACGAGAGCGGTGCATCCTTCGACTTTATCTCTCGACCTGTACAAAAGCCTGAAAATATGATTGCGAGGACTCAAGCTTACTACTCGAAGTGAGGAAACGGACATGCACGACTCAATTGAAAAAAGACACGGAAGTCCCCATAGAACAGAGGTCAATCACTCGATCGTCGTCGTGTCTCGTCAACATGTGTCCTCCCACCATAGCGACTCCCGTTGACCAGATCATTCGCCTATCCTCGCATTACACCAACACAACCCGTCGACGCGGTGAGGGCTCCACAGTCCCCACCCGGCGACCATTACTCGCACATCGCGCGATCTCGCAGAGCATGTTGTCAAACTTCAAGCGCAGATTTTTTCTTTCTCAAATCTGAGAGCGGCCGGCATCGAGACTGTGACCAGACCGACCCTCCAGTGCTTCGATCCTGAAGTGAAAGAAAAAAAAAAGATAGAATGATATCGATGAGCGCGTACGCGTATGGAAGAGAGTGAAAGGTGGGGACGCACGCCTTGACATGAACTCTATGACCAATTTCCTCGCTATAAGGATGGTCGCGCAAATCTTGGTCCGTGATACCCTGCAACGCCGCGCGCGCCGCCAACACCATCCGGACGTAACTTGGCGAGTTCGGGTCGCAGAGAAAACGTGAGCAGCAGCAAGTAAGTACGCACCGTGCGACGACAAGGAGAAGGATCGGACGACGACGACGTACTCTGCTATACTGCGAGGGCACTGCGTCGAAATCTCTCCCTCGCCATCAAGTCCGAGTCTTGCGAACTCGAGATCACAGGATCCGTCGGATCGTTCTTCGAGCTCATGTTCCACGCCTTCTGAGCTCGGTCCCACGCGTGCTTGACTTCCTTAGAGTCCAAAGAGCGCAGATGAAGGGAACAACGCTCGGCGACGACGGTGTAGCGCGCCATCTCATCGATGATCTGCTGGCTGGAAGCGTCTGGCGTCCATTCCTTGGTTTGTCTCGTTCGTGGCATGGGTGTCGATTTGGGTGGGATGGGTGAGTCGTCACAAGGACTATGCACTTGCTTTTAATGAGTAGGAGTAGGACAAAAAGTTGTTGCTCTATCGCCACATCCGCCACGAGAAGTGGCTCCACACAGACCAAGTTTGCTACCAATTTGCTGCCAAGTAGAGGGCTCGCACTGCTACCGACGTCCCATGGAGAGACGTTCATCCGACACGTTATCCCAACAATCGTTCTGCAGGGGTCCCAAACGACCTGAAAACATTATTTTACCTTTCATAAAAACAAGTAAGTGTTGGCCTGTTGCAAAGGGCCCGAAAGAAGAACTGACGGCAAACGACGCGCTCTGGCGTTCAAACCATTCTGGAAGCGTCATGTTCCACACCAGCGGGTGCACATCGCGTACTACGTCCGAGTCGAACGTCAAAGACGCACAACGATCGACCTGGTCTCCGCCGTCGAGATGCAAAAATTGGGAAAGTGAGATGGTGGACGAGAACAGAGTCCACTAGAGGGACGATCGGAATGTACCATGTTGGAGACACAGATTTTTGCGCGGCGGAAGGCCGCAAAGGCGCTGCGACCTGACGACCATCGTAGGAAAAGTTGTTGGAGGAGAGAACTTGGGGATTAAATGACGTCGGATCCTAAATTTGGGTTTACACGTCTGGAGGTCAGTTCTGGAGGTCGTCATCGACGCGTCTTACCACCACCAACGACAAGCAGGGACTCCTAGTTCAAAGTCAAAGAGACGCGGAAGCCTCGTTGTAAGTAACTAGTAACTATCCACGTTCCATGTGGAGCACGCACCTCTTCCCTCACTAACTGGATATTCTCTAGTCCTCGATCTTCACCTTCACCTGCTGCTCAAGCTCACGTTGGGCGCCCCAGTCTCCACACATTCTTAATCGGGGCCATTCTTCCCCTGCGACAGACCCTCGGGATCCACATATAAATCCCATCTTATCCGTCCGAATCTAACAACAGACCATCCCTCTGCTCGAACGACACAGCTCCGTTTGTCTCCCTGACTTTTTTCATGGCTCTTCAATCCTACCTCGGCCTACCCCCTGTTCCTCCAGACTTCAAAGCTCTCACGCCCTTCCTCCAACGCGCAGACGAAGTCAAGTCTCAAGATCCAATAATCGCATACTGGTGTACGCCCATCCCCCCCCTTTCCCCATCCAACTCCACGTTTATTCACATCTATTAAACTCCCAGGCGCATACTACGCTGCACAAGTAGGCATCAACCTCAAAGCGCCCTCACATGCAAACCGCGTCTTCCTCTCCGCCTTGCTAACCGCCCTCGAATCCCTCCGCGCCACCATCGGTCCCTCTGACGCCGTCGACGTCGAGTCCGCGTCCACCGCCTATGCCGAGAACTTCGCCCTCCGCGTCTTCACCTCCGCAGATAACGAGGACCGTCGAGGCGTAGCTACGCGTTCTACCGCCAAAAAGTTCCTTGCGGCCGCACGTTCCTCGAGGTGCTCAAAGTGTTCGAAGACAAAGGCCCTTGGGAGACGGTAGGCGCATTTCCTCCCCTCGTCTTTGTCTTTGTCGCCTCCGTCCTGACCAAACCGAAAACATCATTACTGACTGACCCTTTTTGGTTGATGACGACAGCACGCGGAGAAGATACGCTATTCCAAATGGAAAGCGGCGGACATCGCGAAGGCCTTCCGCGAAGGTCGCCAACCGACACCTGGTCCCGCCGGTGAAGAACCTACAGAAACATCCGCACCATCGCCCACCCCCCCACCTTCGACGACAGACTTAGAACACACGCCTACTCCACCACAGGATGGCGATATCCCGCGCATGTCCACGCCCCAAGCCAAGGCCATCAACCAACGCTACAGCACCGTCAGACGCTCTGCCGAAGTCGAACCTCCGAGCTCCGTAGACTGGAGCGTGCAATCGACCATCGGAGGTGACACTGCCGTCTCGCGCGAGTCGGGCGTTGAGGATGGGAACGCGCGGGTCGAGGGCCGTGAAGATGAAGGGTTTTACGAGCTGTCGAAGAGAGCCGCGCAGTTCCCCCCACCACCACCGCCGTCGCCGCCGAGCGGAGAAGAACCACGACCTTCCTCACCTCCGCGCTCAGCACCCTTCACAGGACGCACTTCTCCATCCTTCTCTATAACCTCCTCCGGTTCTGGCTCTCCATCAAGGAAAACACGCATCTCACGCACGCCTCCATCTACGATTCCGACGACCCCACCCAGCACGGGCTCCCCGGGGCACAGACGCAGCCGCACGAGCTCCTCCGCCTCTTCCGCCCCTGTCATTCCTCGACCTCTCTCCCCCACGCACTACGTCCCGCGCAACTCCCCTCCCCCGCCACCCGCACCCTATCCCTATCCCTCTCGTCAATACGCCCCTCCCCCTCCACAGCCGGCACCGACAGAGTTGGCGCCGTCGACGATCGCCAAGGCGCAGAAGCACTGCCGGTTCGCGATCTCTGCGTTGGATTATGAGGACGCGGTGCAGGCGCGGAAGGAGTTGAGGGCGGCGTTGGCGGTGCTAGGAGAGTAAATGTTTCTGGTACAGTGTTGTATATGCGTGTTTTTTTCTTTTTCTTGTTGTTTGGTGGTTGTATGCTCATTTTTTTTCGTTCGTTCTGTCGACGTCCTCGGGTCATCGGTCTGTATACTATGTGGACAATGTGATCTATCCCAATTGTAACATCTGCGTCGTTTTATTCTACATACGCACTGTTGTATACTTAATACATGGCATCGACATCTTGACCATACGTGTTCTGAGGAGCGTTTGATTCGGATCGAAATGAGGGTCGGCTGCGGACAAGTGTTGTAAGGGAATGCGAGGGTGTGAATCCGGCATCACATCGGAGGCGAGCATGAGTTGTGGTCACTGCGTGGATCAGCTTGTGCGTCCGTTTCTACAAGTTTTCACCGATCTTCTTTGTCGTTTAGATTAATAGAGGAGCCAGGTCGAGCTTTTGTCGTGGAGTGGAGCACCAGGTCGGTGGCATTAGCATGAAAGGATATCTCGCGCGTTCGACGTCGTCGAAATCGCAATCACAAGTGCATGTTGCCGTTCTCGGTTGCTTGACCTTCCGGCAGTGGACTGTGCGCGCTCGCGGGGCTTTCGAGGAAGAGGTTGTCGTGGATGTGCAGAGAGGACCCTTCTGTGGGGAGACGGAGGAATCCGGGACGGCCGTGTCGGAGCATGGAGGACGCGGTCGACGTGGGTGGGGGGATGCTCGAGGTCGTGTTGGAGCGGGAGGAAGTCAGGTAGTCGACGGTGGGCGTTTCGAGCGCGTGGAAGGTCGTCAGCGCTTGTGAGAGCGCGTCGAGCTGCGACCATTAATTCAGGATTCAGCACTGCGCATGCCATGGAACGCAGATACTTACCTTGACCATGATCCCGTCAATCTCCTCCTTCCGCACCTCGAACCGCTTCTCCGTCTTTTCAAAATCCCCCTCGCGCTCTTTCCGCCGCCCCTCCTCCGCCTCCTCGCCCTCCCCGACGCCCTCGCCCTCCACATGCAACCGCTCTC
>SGPL01000655.1:0-16593 GCA_004802705.1 Bondarzewia mesenterica
GAGAAAATAGTTGGAATATTTGGTATTTTCCAAGAATTTCCCTCGGGAAATTTGGGCCGAAGTGCTGTGATAGGAGCTCATCATCGGCAAGCCTATATTTCACGGTCAGGGAATGGCATCGTCAAACTGATCGCACAAACCTTGCTTCCCAGCTCCGGATGATGCGCCGATAATTCTGCCACCACGTCCTTGCTCGATCATTCGCCGAGCAGCGTATTGATAGCCTGTTCCATGCCGTTTCTCACAATGATCGGAACTGCGTGGAAGGGGGAACTGACACAAGAAGACGCCCCTCAGGTTCACAGAGTACATATTGTCCAAATCTTCGACGGAACCTTAGGGGTACATGAACGACTATGATGGGTCAATAATTGGGGTATTTGCTCACTGTTCATGAAGGAATCAGCAGAGCAGATTCCGGCATTCGCTACCATCTCTTACAATGATTAGGTCCTCGAAATTGAAATCAAACTGAATGCAAGGGTCTTACTACGTCTAGGCTACCTAGATCGTCTATAGTGGCCTTGAACACTCGGCGCACATCGTCTTCCAGAGATATGTCACCAGTAGAGATAATGCACCGTCGGTCGGGGCATCTCTGGGCAATCTCAGCCTGAACAGCAGCGAGACCATCGCTTTTGGCCGAGATGTCATTGATAACTACATCGTATCCATCTTCAGCCAGACGTAGGGCGATACTTTTTCCTATCCCTTGAGCAGCACCGGTGATAAGAGCTGCACCTTGGGACATTGTTGGGACTTTGAGAACCTGGGGAGGGTCAAAGCACATGGGGCGAGGGGCTAAGCTACGAGAGCTGATTCTGAGCCTAGGTCAAGGAAAGGTCCGGACACATTGACGTCCAACGTTCACATTGCTGCGCAAGCTGAGGCGCCGGGGTATTCACAGACCTCCAACAGATCTGAGATAAGTGTTACTGAGTCTGTGCCGCACTGAGTCCTCAGGACGGTCTTGTATCTTTCGTCGTGACGACCCAGCACATTCCATGTATTCTTGATCAGCGTTTTCCCACAGGCAGACTACGAATAAAGTAGAAGTCAAGTCGTTCCACATCATTACCAAATAGCATGTTCCCGGTCATGCGTTTCTCTATGATGGTGTGAATGACATGACTTTACTATCAGATCCAGCATCAGACTTATTTTGGGGTTGTCCCTACTGATCGTCACACCGCACTTTTGGTATGTGCGTCCGCCATCTTGATTTATCACATACCAATACATTACGAGGAATTCGAATGCATAAACGCCCGTCACCTTTGTGGAATGTACCAATACATGCCCCCTGTGTATGCTGCAAGAGGTTGTATCCACTTCCGTCCGCAAGAGTCATAGGCTGCCATAGGACCACACCGATTTGGGCCATTTCCATCAGCAAAACAACCTCCCATGAGGCCTTTTCGTCAGGATGATGGATCGGGACTGGCAAACAGGCCATATCTTTGCGCGCAAAACATATAGCAAGTGGATTTTAGCCGTATTTGTAGTCTATAGTAGGATCGATGCGACATGATCACGAATGAAGCTTGAAGCGCGGCGGCGCGCGCAGAAAGTCCATAGTTTGGAGTGTATGCCTGCGGTCAGATTTCAAATCTGGGATAGGTCGGAAATCACCGAGATCTCCCGGAGATAAGATACCAGATTAGATCGCTGCCCCAACCCATGTCACGGCGGGCGCCGGGCCACTTCGACGAGTGTTCTCCTCTGTTCTCCTCTTCCCTCTTAATACCACTGAATTCTCGCTGGCCTCGCTCAGCGATAAGATCTCCTCGAGCGTTCGATGTGTACCACCAGTTCTGCTTTCACTTCGGCGATGGCAATGAGGAAGTCGGTGCTAGCGCGCTGGGTGTCGTCTCTGTTACTGCCCGCAAGCGAGCCGCACCTAGCCGCACCCATGTTGGCGCGTGCGTGACCAACAATGTACTCAATCCTCGAGCTATCCGCACTATCGGCCGCCTACAGGCGCGCGTTCAATAGCTACGTCGCAGGCGCGAACGGTGCATTCTCAACTGGCTTTGACGTTGGCGTGTAGCTTAATCATTCTCGCCCATGACATGAGAGACTAATTTAACATTCCAAGATACCACCGGTTCTATCCCCCAGCCGCGATCAAGGCCGGTGGCGGCGCGCACTTGTGACATAAGCTACCGTCAAGTTTAGCCTGTTTGGCACCGTCGATCGAAAGAATCATACGCGCGCTCGCATGGCTCGCATACTTAACATGATAATACGTGGAAATGCGTTCACTGAAGTAAGCGCCAAATTTTACTTGACTGGCGTTGAACGACGCCCACGATCTTGTCATCTTGTGGAGCTGTCGGTATGAGACCGTCCGCATCCAGATACAGCAAGGCTACCGACGGTCCATTTTTCTACGTATCTGGGATCGGACCGTTCCCGCTTTTTCGGCACTTTCGTCCTCATTGAGATACAAGAAGGGCCCCAATTCGGAGCCAATCCGTCCGCACCAGGATACAAGGTACTGCAGGATACGCAGGGGGCTACCCATACGTAAGTACACGGCACGCCTGACACCTGTATATGAAACCGCTCCGACCCCCCCCCCAGCTGCTTCAAGACCCGCAACCTGAATATTGCAAGCTGGTAATTCTGCAGCTAAATCATAGACAAATCAGAGCTGCAATTTTGTCATCGCAAAGCTGTGCATTATTTTCGTTTGCCAGGTACGATGCGGTCCTGATTCTGATCATCATGATTGTGATGAGCTCTGGCTTTGATGTCACGATTGAAGACGTACAATACTGATACTTGACATATCTACTGGCGAATTGCACCAACCACCAACAGATTACAATATGACCCTATCTGGGCAGTAGGAAATCAAAAGAGTTCGCATGGATGGCTCCCGGCATCATGATCTTGTTGTACAAGTATGGGTCTCAAAACCTCACAGCATCGCTATTAAATGCTTTTCTCCAGGTCTTTCTCCAATAGCATGCCGCGCCTACTGTCCGCATTGACCTTCTGCCTTGTCACTGGTTTACTGTGCCCCCTTGCTCTGGGGGAGATATTCTCCGAACCTGAAGCTCTGTCCAAAAGTGAATGGGACTTCGTTATTGTCGGGGCTGGTACTGCCGGATCCGTGATTGCGAACCGCCTCTCCGAGAATCCAGCAGTCCGAGTTCTCGTCATCGAAGCTGGTGGCTTGTATGTTTCGTAGAATCAAATTTAAACCCAGCTGACTCTTATGTCAAGAAACACTGGGCCGGAGGCATCAGTGCTAGAGGTCCCGTTTCTGGTTTCCGCTGCATCGCCGAATACAAGTTACGACTGGAACTATACAACAACGCCGCAGAGAGCCCTGAATGATCGCTCAATTTCATACCCTCGCGGCTCCGTGATTGGTGGAAGTAGCTCCACTAGTGAGTGAATGCCATCTTATTACTTGTCAAGTCCATAATCATGCTCAACTTAATAGATTATATGGCTTTTACAAGGGGCTCGATTGATGACTATAATCGACTAGCCTCCGTAACAGGGGATGAGGGATGGTCATGGCCGCATATCTTGCCTTATGCCTTCAAAGTATGATTCAATTTTCTCTTCAATGTGTTGTTTTTGACGATCGCCTATTAGAACGAGCGTCATGTGGCATCCGCAGACAATCACAACACCACGGCGCAATTTAATCCGGCCTGGCATGGCTCGGGGCCCCTCGTAACCAGTCTACCTGGGAATCCCACCGAACTTGATCCTCGCATTCTGGCAACCACCATGGAGCTCTCATCTGAATTTCCATTCAATGAAGAGATGAATTCTGGACGTCCACTGGGAATAGGTAGAGTGTACTCTACACGGTCTATTCCTCCTTTTTTATTGAATCATTTGCGAAGGTTGGCTACAGTCTACTATCGGCCACAGTGTTCGAAGCAGTTCCGCGACGGCATTCCTAACCCCTGCTCTCACTGACCGCACAAATATTGACTTGCTCATCAATACACATGTGACGCGGCTATCGAAGACGGGAACAGGACCCAATGGATATCCAAGGTTCTGCGGTGTAGAGGTTGCTCGCAATGCCAGTGGTGCGTCAGGCTTTCTAATCCTAGTCTTATCCTCATTGTGAATCTCAGCGAGACGTTTTACCGTCCGTGCTCGCGACGAAGTCATCCTCTCCGCTGGCTCGATAGGGACTCCGCAACTATTGATGCTCTCAGGTATCGGGGATAAGTATGAGCTTAAAAAAAAAGTTGGCATTGAACCACAGGTACACCTGCCAGAGGTCGGGAAATCTCTTCAGGATCACCCATACATGACATTACAAGTAAGCGCCCTGATTAAATCAGTTGATCATTATTTGACTGTCTTGTCACACAGTGGTCAGTCAACAGTACCAAAACCTTTGACGCAGTCGTCAATAATCAGACGGCTTTTGCTGCTGCACTCAAACAATATGACGAGACTGGTCAAGGAATTATGGCGAACAACGCAATCGCAAATCACATTGGATTCTTTCGACTACCAAACTCTTCAGATGTCCTGAGAGAATTTGGAGATTCCACGGCGGGTCCTTTATCGCCACATTACGAATTTGCATTCTGCGTGAGCACCCAATGTGCTGCCGCATTTTCTAAGTCCTGAGTTTTGCTTCACCTTAGAACGGTTTCGTGGCTACTACGCAAACTCCGCCAGGGACTGGAAATTATATATCCGTAGCCATTGTTCTTGTCTCACCCACATCCCGTCAGTTTGTGTCGTTGTTTCTCGAGATCTAAATGTCACCTGACGCCAAGTTCACAGGTGGTTCTGTTTCCATCACATCTTCCTCTGCCTTCGATCATCCCCTCATAGATCCCGCACTCTTATCCACCAAGGTCGATATACGAACTATGATTGAGGCTGTCAAGGCTTTGAGACGGTTTTTTTCTGCCTCATCCTGGCGTGATTACATTGTCGCTCCCTTTGTTGAAGCTGTTAACGCTACTACGGATGCCGGAATAGAGGCCTACGCTCGCCAATGGACCGCATCAATCCGACACCCTGTGGCAACGGCTCGCATGTCCGATATCACAACAGGACTGGGCGTCGTACATTCGGATCTGACTGTAAAGATGGTCTCGGGCGTACGAGTGGTCGACGCATCAGTATTGGTACGTTTCCGCTCCGCATTCTCCAAGCATACAAAATTGAGTTATGAGTTAGCCCTTTGCGGTTGGAGGTCATCCTCAGGTTAGGTCACATCACCGCCATAAAATGTATTGATTTATTGATGTCAGCATACGTCACAGGCTATGGTTTACATTGTTGCGGAGAGAGCAGCGGACTTGATCAAGGTCGCGCATGGTTTTCGAACCTAAATTTATATTCCGTATGAGGGGAATCGTAGGGTGATTTATGTACATGTATTTCCTGAAATTTATCGTACCAAGTAAATTTCAGGCGTGGTTGTGCCATTGAGTAAGTCTATTAGTTTAAATAAATTGCCGCGCGGCTGCCGAGTCTGGTAGATAAATTTCTGTTGCTGGGATTTGTAGGACTATGTCGGATTGCCAGTAATTCGATATTGGTTTGTACCCGCAGCGTACTTGATCAGTGTCTAAAAATTACGAACGTCTTTACACAGCTTGATCCACGAAAGTCTGAATCGAACACATACTCCTGGATTTGAATGGCGGTTTGAAACTTCGCGCTGCAATAACAACGGAATCAAAAAGAGTACAGACTGCAGAACAAGGAAGCAAAGAGACAGGAAGAGAAGTGGCAAGACTTGGAAGCAATATCAAGTTTCAACCAAAAACGGCGCATAGCTAGGTATATTATATGACATGCTGGTCATCTGTAATTGCAATTGCGACCTGGACACGGACAGTGCCGTCGCGGACTTTGGATGTACGATGGTGCGAGTACGACCGCCGCTGTAGCGGTAAAACACTGTTTCTATAACAAGCTAAAGTATGGCAAAGAAAATTTTTGACGCATGGCAGAGTCCAGACACAATTTAGCGACCAGCAACTTGGTCCTCGAGCCACTTCCAGAGTTCTTCACCAGTCTTGGGATCTTGAGTATCTTTGCGAGGCTTACCGAGCGCGCCCAGGGGATCAAGTACTAATTGAATGGGCGTGTTAATGAACCCCACGAAGAAACTCAGCGAATGAAACGATGACTAACCTTGCCATTGTATTCTGCCGTCTGCGGCGCGGTGCCCGCCCAAAGGTGAGTGACAATCCCGTTGGGAACCATTGGGTGAAGCATCCAACTCTACATATACTCAGTCACAATTGAGGAAAGCCGACACAATTAAAAACGTACAATCATCGCCCTTTTAAATCCGGTGACTTGACGCTGCAGGTTGGTCTTCATATTACCCGGATTCAAGGAGATCGAGACGATTCCGACACTTCCGTACCTGCGGGCAAGCTCCTTGGCAAACACGACAACCCCGTACTTGCTCTGAGCGTAGAGAGTCTCGGTGCTCAAACGACGACGCGCTGCGCCATCTGTGAGGGTATCAAAGGAGAGACTGTATCCATGGTGGGCGCCGGACGATATGGAGATGACGCGTGCCTTGCCGTCTGGGTTCATTTTTGCAGTAGAGTCCAGGGTAGGCAGGAGGAGCTTGGTAAGGTAGAAATGACCTTCAGATAATATCAGTCGACCAATCTGATTAATAAACAATGCATATTTACCCAGGACATTGATGGCAAACTGCAAGTCGTAACCTTGGGTGGATACTTCTTCAATGGGAGGGATCATGATACCACTGGAAAATTTGTCTATCAGACGTGAAGCACATAGTGCTTTTGTACTTACGCAGAATTGTATAGGATGTCGAGCCGGTTCTCCTTTCTGCACGGAAGACGACGTCATAAGCAGAACAAAGAATATAGATTAAATCGAGCTGAACTTACTGGAGGAACAAGTTGGCTGCAGCCTGCACCGAGTCGAGGTCTGCTAAGTCGAGTTGCAAAAATTGCGCTTGATGCCCAGTCTCCCGCTGGATCTCGTCAAGGGCCCGAAGCGCCTTGTCTTTGTTTCGCGATGCCTGGACAATATCGTAAAACGTCAAAGTTTTGTGGACAGTATCTGGAGCCACTTACGATATAAACTTTGGCTCCGTGCACTAGAAGAACCTAGGATTGGATGAGCATATCGCCAGAGGTCATCAATCATGCTGACCAGCACCTTCGTCACCTCAAGGCCCAGGCCAGAGTTGCCTCCTACTTAACATCAGACTTTGTAACCAAGGGTATTATTATGACCCACCTGTTATAATTACGACCCTACCACTGAGATCGGGGACGTCGTTCGCAGTCCATGTGGGCTTGGGCGGGAAAGACTCAGTCATCAAGGACATTATAAAGTCCCACAAGACGCCCATCTCGAAGAGAAACAGAGGGTCAATAAACAGTCACTGACGAATAGGCAAGTGATGAACTCTCAGACAGCTGAGCGAACAGAGGACTACGGTCGAGCTGAAGGGAGTGGAACAGGTGGAGTTGATATTTATGGAAGCACATAGTTGCAAGAAAAGTCTGCCGCGCTGGGATGGCGTTGCAATCATGCCACGGTGAATGCTGTGAACCTTGGCCGCTAGAGCGCCTCAACAAGATTGGACCCGTCAAGCATGTCACATGTCAAGCCCGTGAGGGTTTCGAGACCTTCAAACTTACGTGAGTTCTATGAATAAATTAATTCTAGAACATGCGACTGGAAGGGTATCTGTATTGCCATTGCCAAGCTGTGACATCTCAACATGCCAAGTGCAACCGTGAAACCCGTCTGTAGACGGCCACCTTCAGAACCACACGATCAGAAGCTAAACTGAATGTTCATCAAATCATGGAAACAGATGGATTTTTCTGTCCACGGCCGACATACATACGATAGGACCCGCGACGCACAACCCCAGTTCTCGTTCTCACATGCAATATATGCCTGCACTATAACTTGGTCAAAAGGTACGAAAAGACAGGATGCGATATGATTGGATGCGGATACGGCAACATCAGCATCGCATCACTGACCATCTCATACCCGTTTAGTTCGCTACGAACCCCGCGGGTGGTGGGCATTTGATTTCGCACGTCGCCTGATTTCCGAACCGTAATTTTTCTCGATACGGCCTATCGTCTCCTATCGTTCTGAAAATGCAGCAGAACCCTGAGGCCCTGAGGTCCATGCTTGTGAACGTGTGTGGGAAGGCCCAGCCAGACTCCCGGACGACGGGCACAGTGTGGATCTGATAGTAGCTAGCATGGGGCGGTCACTTCTGAGTTCTGCGCGTTTTCCTTCCGCGGATCTTTCCAGCTCAGTGCTTAGTGCTCACGGTGCACACGACTGATCAATTATTGAAGCACACAATCTCCTCCAAGAGCGATGCGCGATGTCAACCGAATAACTCAGCTACCCCTGTGGTCGCGAACTTCCTTTTTTTGTCAACATACTGCGTCGCATAAAGGACTCTTCGGACGGCGGTGTCGTTCTCTTCCCCAAATTCGTAGACCACGTAACACTATGGGTATACAAATCGACGTTGCGGAACTTGCGGGTATCGTCTGCGAGGGAATCTTCTACGGTAAGACCTCTACAGAGTCCGTCGGCAAATTACTCAGTTCTAATCAAGAGCATTTAATTTTGAAGGTTTATTCCTCTCGCTGTCCGCAGCGACCCTTCATATTCTCATAATAGGAAGACAGCGAAACAGCAAGCTCAATGTACCGATGACTATCGCTGCGATGGTAATGCTTGTGCTTGCCACGGCCCAAATCATCGTAGATACAGTCAATGTTTTCATGGCCTTCGTTGTCTTGGACCGGCCCGAGAGACTCAGGTTCTTGCTAGATGTCACGCAGCGCATTTTCGCCGCGAAACACGCCATCTACTTCACCATGATGTTGGTCGGTGATTCTATTGTTGTGAGTGTTGTTTCATTGCTAGCACTGCTACAAGGTCTTAATTGTGCATCTATATAAGATATACCGTGCTTTCGTCGTTTGGAACCACAACTTTTGGGTGATAATTGTACCTGTTTTATGCTCCTTAGGATCTGCAGGTGAGCTTCGCAGGTAAAGTACAGCAATTAGTGAGCTAACGCGACGTTGCCAGTGTCCGCATATCAGACGATATGGGCTGTGCGTCATATTGCCTCCGCCTCGATCAAAGGGGAGACCAGCTGGGGTATTGCTGTTTTTGCCCTCAGCCTTTGCGCTAACGGGATAGCGACGAGTAAGATTTTCCTTCCTTTCGACTAATATCTACTGATTCAGGTTAGGCCTCATTGCGTATCGAATCTGGACACACAACCGTGTCATGTCGAGTTTCGGGGAAAGCTGGACCAGCAAGAGCTCGAGTCTTGCACCGGTCTTTAGAATCGTGTTGGAGAGCGGTCTCATCAACGCGGCATATCTAATGGCATATCTGATTGTCTTACGCAGTGGCAGCCATGGCCTGGAAGTAATGGCTTGCATCGTGAGTGATTTCTGCACGTCTGGATTATTTTTCGACGTAATATTGTCTCGCAGTCCACTCCTCTTATTGGCATCATCTTCTCCGTCGTTATCATCCGCGCTGCGCTAGCCAGCAATCGAGGCGCATCGAATTCCAGCACGACACGAATCCCCGTACCTGTTTTCCATCCTCAAACTCGCAGCAACACGGCAGTAGAACTCAGTCAATGGTCAGTCGAGAACCAAGAACCTTACTATGCTCCAAAATCCAGAGGAGTCGGTCTGCAAGAATGAAGGTGGAGCTCGCGATCTTCAGCACAAGTGTTGAAGTTTCTATATTTATAAGCGCTGTCTGCTCTATGCTTTCCCAAATATTCGTGGCTGTCATGTACTGTTGGACCGAATGACGAACAATGGCATTACACATGCAACGCCAGAGTGACATTAAACTTCAAGTACATGTGAATTATCAGACGGAATTTTGGCTGAAACACGGGTGATCACCATCGGTTTTATTGCGATCATGGCATTCAAATTGTACCGCTGTGTCCACTGGCGGACCCTGAGCCGGATAGAAAGACGGAGATACTGCAATGCGTAACCAGACTCAACTTTTAGGCTAGTGGACGTTGTCGCTCAGTTTTGGTCGGCACGTTAACGGTGTTTCCTAGGTTCTGATTTCCCTGCCATTTGTCCCAGGGGGTGAGCAGCGCTAGTAACCGTTAATTGTTTTATATTCAAAAAATGAATTCTGTTCCGCTGCAGTTCGTGCAACCAGATCAGCGGAAGCTTAACAAATAACTTTACACTGAAAGGAATATGCTCGACGTAGAAAGGAATCTCTAGCATTGAGAATATTGAGCGAGCGTGTCAAGACGTACTTCCAGAAAACAGGCGTATCACGAGATTTTCCCTGCTTGACACATCGATATTGGGGAAATATCCTTGAAGCCATGGTCAGCAAAATTAAAAGGTGGAAGAACATTGGCTGCCACCCACTCGCACTGGCATAGTACCAAACTATGGTTCCCTGGACGAAATGTTCGAGGTTTTTGTGATATATCACAAGCTGGGCATCAATCTCGCGTCCGAACGAAGGCAGCTTCGTCTTGAGATTTGCATAATCTCTGACTCGCTCAGAAAGCATGTCGGTCAGGAGGTCGATGGCCGTCTGCAAGTCGACGCGTCGTTCGACCATCAGGGCACAAACTAGGTTTTGGTAGTCCCCATCAGCTTGTTCTTTCTGTGAGCAGAAATCGTCTTCACGTTCGGGTCTATAAACTTAAGAGAAATGGCTCACGTTGAAAGAGCAGAGGTCCTAGACAAAATGTTAATGTTTACCATCACGCTGCACCAAATATGAAAAGCGCACATTTGGCCATGTTAACACATCGGTCGCGGCTTCAGACATACCGATAATGACCGGGTCCTTGAATACGTAGTATGGAAGATCGATATCCATGGAATATTCGATCATGGCTGCAAGGCGCGATGAGGCGCTGTTCTGTCAGTTAAATGATCGCTGTACCTTCCACCATGGCACCACCGATTGTCGCGCGACGCATGATGATGAACTCTTCGACGGACGGCATCTTAGAAACGGAGCGATTGTGTGCCTGCTTGATCTGGGACCGACTCCAATCCTCGAATGCACGAGCAAACCTGTTGAGAGTCCCAAACGTAAATCTCACCAAAGCTGTATCATATAGTCAATTTTCCTACTTACCTATAGCATGTTCCTGAAGTTGCGGTCATTCTGATCCGTCGCAAAATGCTGCGCGATGCAAACATGAACATTTCATGAACATCCGAATGCGATGAAATAATTAAAGGGCCTACTCGTGGAGCATCGCAGCGTACGGATACTGTGGACGAGGTGCATCTGGATTGTAGAGAATGCTCATGCTGATGTCCACACCAGCTTGAACGTCCTGTGGTCTCGCTTGAAGCTCGCCCTCATCCGAGAGATCGTCTGTCTGTATCAACAAATGTTTACGAGAGTCAAATATGCACAGATTTCTGCATCTCACCGAGAATGCCCAAAGAAAGAATGCCAGACAGGTCTCTAAATGAACCTGATCCGCGTTAGGAAAAGCGAGAGCAGCGAATAGATCAAATCTGGCAACGTCCAAGAACTGGTTGAGCTTGTTTTCATCGTAAACACTGAAACTTTTGAATAATGAGCATGTATTAAATGCCATCTCGAAGAAGGATACCTCTGAAACCACTTTCTAGTTGCATCATCTGCCTCCTTCTGGAACCTATTGGCCTTGAGGTCAAACACTGGTGCTGTGATAGCCACTAAGTCCTGGAGGCGAAATGTAGACGGAAAGTTAAACATTGAGATTCTATGGTAGCGGCAGAGTTGGGATCGAGGCTTATAGACTTCGGAGAAGAAAGCCAGCATGACCAGGAAGACCGTCTGCTTTATACTGTACCCTGTTCGTCCCAATAAAGCAGTGGGTCCGATCCAGTCGCCGAACTTGTTCGGAGTGGTCCTCCGAACTAAAAAAAAAAACAGATTCCACGAGCGTCAGAAAGTGAGAAAGATACCACTGAACATCCTCGTGTCCATCGAAGCTAACGAATTGATGGGAAGTAATTCAACTTTTGGCGCTATCTAAGAAATCAGAAGCATCAAAAGCATTGATATCGATGGAATAGAGAACATGCACATTCGCCTGTGTCTGCGCGTTTATGACGAGAAATAACTATAAGAGTCAAAGCACTGAGGGTCCAAATTGTAGCACACGCTCAGGCACGCGCGTCAGGCCTTCAATCAAAAGCTTCAGAAATGGAAATATTCCTGTTCCGTCACAGGGAAACGTGGAAACGTGTTGAGATTGGTTTGACTGCGCCACAATCATGGGAAACGTGAAACGTGATTGAATTGGCTGACTAACAGGACTGAAAAAACATCATTCTTTCATCTCAAATGGGATGTCCCCGGACAGTGTCCTGTGCAACTCCGAAGATAAATGGTGAATAATTGCGGCGGCGGCGTTGGTGAAGTCGCAAAACAGGACGAGTACCACTAGGTACCACTTGGGTGTACTTCTGCAGACTTCCTTCCCATTACTGGTTGACCTGTGTAGATAAATCTCGCTCCCCTGCTTTCCACCAAGCACATAGAGTACAGATCGCGCCAGCATGTGGTTTCCCTAGACTACAGTATCCTAGCTACAATTGCTTTTGATTTGGACATTTTACAAAGCCTGACCCTCATCTCGTAGCAGATCCAAGGCCTTCTGAGACCTGGGTTTGATGCTGCATGGAAAATAATCAGGAGTTCTAGTATAGGATGCTATCAATTTACAGCACACTGGAATGAAAGCCGACACCAACCTGAATACGGAGTTTTGATATTTGATCATGGGCTCTATTACTTTTCCAGAACTGTCCTCGGCCTTGCTGATGTCGACGGACGCCGACATGCAAGCAATTAGGAGCCAAATCGACGAGTCGATTAGGTGCATCCCGGGGCAAATACGGCGACCGAATCCAAAGACGTAGTTATTGGGATCTATCTGTTCCAGTAAATCCTTTGGGGCATCTACAAATCTTTCTGGCATAAATTTGTCGGGTTGGGGAAAGAGCTTCTCGTCACGGAGTATTGTCCTGAAATTGTTAAGTCAATTTACATCGGCATCCGTTTTTATCGCAATAAAGATTACCAGATATTTGCGAAAACCTATCCTTTCTCAGTTTCTGTACATGAATTCGTACGAAGTACAGACTTACCAGAGATTTTTTTGGGATGAACATGTCATGATAGAAGTCATCCTTCATCAGGCTGTGCGGAAGTCCTGGACCCATCAAGTTAGTGCGCGCAATGTTCTATTCGTCAAGAGCATCTACCCAATGGAACTGGAACCGCCCATCGGAGAGTCTCCTTCACAACAGCATTGACTGAATGCATCAGCTTGGACCAGCAAGAATAATTGCGAATGAAAGAGTTAGTTAAGTACCGTAAGGCAAATCAGCACGGTCACGAAGCGTCGGGAGCCTGTGAGTGCCGATTATACTATCAATCTCTTTTTGTGCCTTGGTTAGGACGTCTGGATGAAGTATCATGGCCAAGATAAAATGACAGACAGTCGCAACTGTCTGCTTATAGTTCAGCATGCAAGTCACAGCATAGGTCTTGGTTCTCACCGTGTCGGCGCTTGCTGCATACATGGAGTTGGCTGTCCATTTCAGATCAAATTCGAACAGCTCGTCAAAGGCTTCATTGGACCTTTCATCAAGGATAGTGGAGCAGAAGCACGGAACAGCAGTTCCACTGCGCTACAAGATAATCGACATTGACTTACGCTAACAGCAAAGGAAAATCAGCGACTCACCACGGAAGCCTTGATGTAATTGTATGGTCCGTCTACAAATTCTTCTACCTTTGCTTTCCACTTCAAGGCATTGCGTTTGAAACTTGCACCCGGCATCCAGCGCGGAATGAATTTTACTAGATCCCAAAAAAATTGAATGAAATAATGTTCAATTCCGGAGAATTGGTGACTTACGAATTGGGAAGATGTCTACCATCCAAACTTTGCCGCTAGGCGCGATATGATTAGCCAGGATAGCCAGACATTCTTCCGCTAAGAGCAAATATCTATCTTGATTGGAGGTCGCCTCATAACCATATACAGTTTGAAGCGTAAGGCCGCCGGCATATCTGAAGCGAAGTTAAACTTTGAGTCAAAGGCGAGAATTTGTCGCGAGGCTACGCAACCTTCGAATGCTCCCAAGGTAGTCTACAGGATTCCTAACGAGCCTACGAAGGAACGAAGTGGTTTCGTGTTCAATCAAGGGGTGATAGGCCATCACGTGTTGGGCACCAAAAGCACTGAGAAAAAGTCTGCGTTGCCGCCTAATGAATACAATTCAGCAACCATACGGAGTAAGAGCATTGACATGGAGTACTTGGATTGGTCACCATAGCCAACGAAGGCCACCTATAATGTCAAGGGATGAATACGTGATGACATCCATCCACATACGAATGAAGAATCAATTCACCATGTTGCGACAGCCACATCTCAATGAGCTATGATTAGAGAAAATCCTCCGAGTCATAAAATCGATGAACAGCGTACAATTCACCCGCCATCACCGAGCGTGGCCTATCGGAGTAGATCGCTCCTTGCTTGTCCAGCAAATCGGAAACGGCTTCACGAGAATTGAGGAAGATGATGCTTTGCGTCCATGCGCGCAAGTACGTCACTTCACCTTCAGACCATTCATGATTGCCTGAAGTAGCTCCTCCAGTAATGTGCTTTACTCACCGAACCTTTCTGCCCAAGCCTTCGCAGAGAGCCAGAGTTCTTTAGAATTCAGGTCACGTATATTTCCTGAAAGCCTTGAGGGTGTGGGCCCAGGTGGCAAAGACGCCAAAGGTCTCGTTTCACGCCGCGAAAGCCAGAACAAAAAAAAGAATAGCCGCGATGAAAAGGTATAGATCAGTATCCAGAGGCAGCATAACAGCGAATGGGTTGTCGCCTTCAAAAAGAATTCCTTCGCCGGATCATATTTATGGTATCCATCACATCCGTTAGATACATCCAAGTATAATCCTGGGCGAGAATCAGCTTAATTTGGAAAGATGAATATGGACCCTAGAAATGGACACACTGAATCCTTTTTAGCTAGTCCTGAACGCGTTACAAACGAGAATGGCGAAGATGCCACCAGCCCGACGACAGTGAGAAAGTCTGCAGATAGGATACTAAACTGATAACCGACTAGTAGTCGGCCCTGCCGCATCAGAATCAGTACTGATGCAGCGACGTGGGAAAAGACATCTGCATACCAGTCGGAGCAGGGGCTTCCATTCCTGATCACGGCTTCTAGAAACGTCGAGGAGGGCATGGAGGGGAAGCAGACCTGGTAACATCGATCCACATCTCCGGAACAGGAACGTCGAGGTTCGAGAGCTTTCCATAGAATATCCGTTCCCGGGGGCCTGCTGAGATACTCAACGTCTTACCAATTGACGATCAGCGCTCAGCGCGTTGAACAGGGTCGACCGTGTCCTTCGCCGCGATGGCTCAAGAGGTGCGTCCGGAAGTCAAGACGCTCCACGCTTATCATGTGACCGGTCTTATTCGTATGTGTTGTCTATATTGAGGCGTGTGTGCTGCCGGCGATAGTAGATTCCGCATAGTCTCCTTTGAAGACATCACACAGCAGTATGAATCTTCTGCAGAAAGGTATAGATTTTCCAAATTATTCCATTCTGGCAACACGACCTCCTCGCCGACCTCAATGGATCTAGTGAGACTGATCCAAACTCTGAATGACCAAAAAGCATCAATATATCATCCTCTGTCTGATTACCATTGGATGCATTGATTTACTATTCATATAACTCACCGCGCAACTAAACACTGCTAAATTATTCACCCAGGTCCTCCGTCTCGGCTACCTTTGAAAATCACGAGATTTATCGCAATGGTCCGCCCTCAACCCTCGAGAACGCAATGGTGATCATGCCGAGATTCGTAGTCACTGCTGGAGCACCCACGGCCCCAGCCGTCGAATCTGAGCGCCGCGATCAAGCAGTCGCGTTTCGCTTTGAAGCTCGCGCGGAACGGCGGTCGACTGATTAGACCGCATCACCCAAACATTATGTATATAAAAATACGGTATGAAAGTTAGCGTTCCCCACTTCGTTGAATTGATAGCGGCGCACGATTTAAACCCAGTATTGAAGAACACTGTTCAAACGGTGAAATGCTGAGTCCAGGGATAATCTGAGTGTCGGAAAAAAAAAAGAGTATACAGAGGTAGTACGCACGCGTGCCGTAAGACGTACATCCCGATGTAAATCATGTTCTTCGGCATCGCGATGTACTGCATAAACTGGTCGTAGTCCCAGGGCGCGTGGGTTTCCATGAATGGAGATAATCTTAGACTTACGACGCCGACCTCGCCCACGGCGAAAGAGCTAGCCCGAGTAAAATCTCAGTCAGGGACGCGAACTCAAATCTAGTTGAGCGACAGACGGACCAACACGCTCATCTCTTTAAGTTCCCCGGTGCCAGTGTATACTTCATCATCTCCTTAGGAACCCCGTCCCGCCTCCGCGCATAATTGAAGCAATTTTGTCTTCATTGGTGCAAGAGCTTGAAAAGAATTGGTACGGCAAACTCACTTCGTGGTCCCCCCCCCC
>SGPL01000656.1:0-16520 GCA_004802705.1 Bondarzewia mesenterica
TGAATAGCTATTTTTTTGATATATATAATAATTATTTATCAATAAAAAAGTTAAAATGTAAGTTATATTCCTTGCTATGTATCTTAGAATGTGCTGATAGATATAGATATTCTACTCTTTTTTAAATAAAAGCATCCTTTTTAATGTGTACAGACTACACAAGATGCATGCTGATAAATATATAAATCTAGCTAATGCTTCTGCATAAAATGAAGAATACTAAGCTAACTAACATCAGCTCCTCTTTATGTCACTCAATGATATAAATATAGTCTACAATTATAATATCCCCTACGTTAATTTCATCTCTATCATATAAAGCTCTGGCATGAGAAAATCACACACTATAAATGAAATAATTAAGCTTGTATTCACATTGCCTTTTAACGTACAGATTACCTTTTAGCTTTCAAATTTACATGCTTTCACTTCCCTTCAAACTGATGCCAGATTACCAGTCGCTGAACATTCTCATTCCTATTTTTTACTCTATTCTTCCTACTCTAACTTTGCCCTTATTTGCTCATTTTTTATCTTCATCGTATAATGTTTGTTATATCTTTTAGTCTCTCTTCTCTACTCTCTGCTCAATATATAAGCTACGATACCTCTCTGTAAAATATCAGATCAGTTTCTAGACTTTAGACCTCATTTTCCTTGTGTGAACTGTGACTGTGACTGTGACCTATGAACTGTGACCTGCAACTTTGACTTTGCTGTGATTTACTATGATCTTTGACATTGCTGTGACTTATTACTATCTTGGTGACTTCATCTCCTCGATGTCCCTCATCTATCTCTATCACCTCATTTTATCTTTATATCCTATTCATCCTCTTGTTCTATAACATCTCAAACCTTTGACCACAATGTCATATTAACTTTGCCCTCTTATCAGAATATTGCTCCAACATTGCACCTGATCGCACGCTTTTATTTATTTTTTGTACTCATCTACTTACACACCTATGTCTTTGTAGCAGACGTCTACTCGACTCATCCTCTTGCACATCACTTGTAGTGTCTTTTAGAGTGTTGTTTCTCCTCTAAGGGCATCACAAGTGTATCAGCATAAGTATCAGAGAAGCGACTAATCTGGAGGACTCATTCTATATGGTCCTCAGATAGTTTTGAAGACCTCTTGATGTAGTAGCCATTGTGATGTCAAATCTAACATCTATTAATCAGTTTATGGTGAGCATTTGAGCCTGGCTAAATACATGACAGGTGGGGACATCTTTGTATCAATAAATCATAGATAATTCTATCAACAGATAACTGTTCAATTTCTGTATAGTGATCTTATTAATGACAATATTGAGATCTTTGTCCCACATTATACAATCATCTGCACTATTGACCATCCACTTTGTGAGTATAAATCAGACTTGGAATTAACTTGAAATTGCTAAAGGGGTTACATGCGGCCCTTGATGGTAAGTGTATTCCAGACTCATGCTATCTTTCATTATTGACAATGTCTTGTAGTGTATAAGTTTCTATGCGATCAGAATGTTTTTTATTGCGATATTAGTCCTAGAAATATCCTCCTCACTGATGCACTTCAACAAGTTCTAACTGCTGACTGATTACAATTAAGTATAACTATAATTAAATAAATTTTATATTTATTAGCTAAGTTAAAGTAATTATTAATAAAAAAACCTTCAAATTTTAAGACCTTTTTTATGATGTATAATATATATATATAATAATTTAAATCAAGTTGAGCTCTATATATAAAGTTATTTAGAATATAAATTATAATTTGAAATAGTATAGTGACTAAGAGTATTAATCAGATTTTTATAAGTGTATAAAATATCAATAAAATTATAATATAATATGTAAACTAGCCTTTTGCTTATTATTTTTTTTTTACATTGATACCTCCCCCCATTAGTATCTCTTTTCTTAAAACAAATTTTGCTATTCTTTTCACTGTATTTTTTTCTTTTCCTCTTGCTTCCTTTAAACCTGCATTCTTTATTAGCATAAGCACTGTAATACTTATAGAGAAGATAAAAAGCCCTTTCTCTCTTAAATTTAAGGTATATTTTTTATCTCTTAAAATTCTCCAATTTATTCATATTATAAATTATGGCTGTCTATAATCTCCAACAATGCCCTCTATATCTTATATAAGGACCTAAAGTGCAAGGGCTTCATTTAAGGGATCATAAAAAGAAATAATAAAACAAAAAGTGTATGCTCTTTTATCTCTATTTACATGTGCAAACTATATTAAAGAGTTTTTGACTTTTAATAGCTAGTCAAGAATGCATTTTTTATTTATTTAAACTATCATCATGTTATTACAACTAGCTTTATCACACTTTTAGGACTTTTTGTAAGATATATTTAATTATTAGATTGATAACTAAGCATTTAGATAATGAGCACAGTGTTAGCTATAATATGATGAATAGAATAATGTACTCTTACTGTTACTGTTTTATAAATTCATTCTATATGCAATCTATATAACTTTAAAGATAAATACATCTAATTTATTTTTATCCTTCTCATGATGTAAAAAAGAGCACTAAAAGAAAATATGTGATACATGTCTTGAAGAGAAGTATATTTAGTTTTTTTTATGTCCCTTCTCTCTTCTTACTTTTTTAATATTAATAAAAGTGTTAACATTATTCTTATATTATTAGTTTGAGTCAAATGTAAAAAGTAAGGTTAAGTCTGAAATATTAAAAGTGTATTAATTGAACACTAAATATATAGCATGCAATAAGCTGATCACTGATATTATAATATATATATATAATAAATATTAATCAAAATATATTCTATATAGAATTGATTAGAGTGAACAAATAAATTTGATGCTATAAGATCAATAATAGAGTATTTATTATGCCTTCTTAAGAATAAAGAGAAAGATGACACTGATGCTAATTATCATAATCTATAAAATTTATTCAATAGTATACTTTAAGCTATATTATTTAACCTTACAAACACCTTCATTATCCTCTACCTTACCTGCAAGAACACTCGACATAGAGAGCTTGTCAATACAATAAGATAAAGTCAATAGCTCTGCAAGGCCCCGAAACTCCTCAGAGGCCAATCAACTTTGTCGAGAAGTAGCACTCTAAAAAAGATAACTATCGACCCTATCCCCCACCCGGTACCATCTAAGGTGTCGATAGCGGGTACAGCTAGCCTCAGCAAATCAAGCAACAACCTAGACAACAAGACTAAGTCGAATGAGGAAGAGGTACTGCAGGTGATCACAGAAGCATCAAAGCTAGAAAGTGTAGAAGGCACTACGAAGGACAAGAACATGAGATACAAGTCCGAAAGGGTCATAGACTCAATAAATGCTAAGGACTACATAGTACGTGCTAAATTAATCGTGAATAAGGAGCCTTTAATAGTAGACACCATGGCCACCTCTCTGTTATTATTTGCTGAGATAATTTACAAGCAATTGCCAGACAAGTATATCAGATCTGTACGTGACTGCCTCCAGGCCTATGTCTTGGTCCTATGCAACCTCAACAATGACCTCCACACAGAGAAACTTTTGAGTGCTCTGGCGAAGGCCATCACTGATCGCACTGTTACTACTGACCCCTCAGAGCTTCAGAAATACATGACCGTAGCCTTCAGCAAACAAGAAGCTCACCTCGAGAAGAAATTTACTGACCTAGCCACAAAACTGCAACCTCCTCCCACTATGACATAACCATCCATAAAAAGGACACACATTGATGCACTAGGCAAACAAATCAAGCAGTTGATGAACAACCTTGCCGCCACTTGCACCCCTGTGTATTAAGATACACTAGCAAAGACTGCCATAGCACTAACTCAAGCCTCTTCCCCTCCTCCTCCTTTAGGTGTATGCCAATATGCTAGGATAGTGGCTAAAGCATGCCAAATTCTGATGGATGCCCTCAACCTGAATGCCTCCCCCTCTAGATGGCACAAGCCTGGACACAATACACAACAATGCCAACAATGCCATTACCAGCATTATGAAGGACCTAAAAGCTAACCCTAGATTTACAGTCATTATATGTCAGGTCACATGCACCAAGACGAGAGCCCTCCTTCTTGAACTAGGCAGTGCCAAAGGAGCAAAATGGTTGGGTTCATGGAGTAAGTGATTCAGTGCTAAATTAAGAGCAAAAATCCACCTTCACTCTCGCCTCTATCCAGTTCTGGTTAAATTCACGCCACTCTCACTCTGACTGGTGAACATGGTTGACCTAAGGGAAATCAAAAAAAGTTAACAGCTTGGGCGAGGACTTCATCAACTCAGCTAGATGGGTAAAACTAGTCCACTAGTGTAGCCCCTCTCAAAAATGTGCCCATGCAATACTTGCTTTCTCCTCACCCATAGCGGTGAACTCAGTCCTAGTGGGAGGTATATTCATATATCATACTAAGTTATGGCCTGAGAAGTTGTGCAAGGAACTCATCTGCTATCTAAAATGCCAGCGATACAGATACATGATAGCACAATGTCCAAAACCTATGAATATCTATGGCACTTATAGTAAAGGGCACCACACAGTAAACTGCAATGACAAGGAGCCTCAACACTGTATCTTGTGCACTTTGGGTGACCACACCAGCTGGTCTCATAGCTGTCCCACCTTTTCATGCCTTTGTGACAGACTAGATGCTAACTACATAGAGAATACTATGTTTTTCTTCCTAATAAGTAAAAAATGGATACATGAACTCACTCCTCTATATCTCTAATGATCAGCACTCAAAACCTCTGCAACATAACCCACTCCGAATATGCATTCTCAAAAGGCCCCTATATTACTTCAAACGACCCTATCCTTCTCACCCTTAATGATCCAACTTCTGCCTCGCACTCTTACAACTAACTCAGCAATCACTGCCTCTCTATCACCTCACTTCGTCCTTATTTCCCCCCATCGCTAATACTAGCACTCAAACCCTATCTCCTCTCCCTTGCTCGCAGGTCTCACTGGCCTACAAGATAGCATGCATGACTCCTCTCTGCACCTCTCTCAATAAATAGCATGCCTGACCAAACATTCATGAGCCTTCATATCTGGTAGCAAAATATCAATACATCCCTTAACAATCAGCAAAGCCTTCTAGGCATGGCCTCACCCGATGACTTCAATCTCTTACTCTTGTAGGAGCTTAACATCAATTATTTCAAAAATACCATACTTACCCCAACATGGATGGTATTGTACCCTACTAACCACCTACTAAAATCAAAATCCACTAGATTTCTCATCCTCATCTGAGCCAAGCTCTCCACTACTAACTGGAGACAGCTCGACTTTCTCAGCCCTGATGTCTCAGTTATACAAATCATGGGCACTTTCAGCCAACTCACCATTTTCAACATTTACAATAACAACTCACATGGCAAGACCTTAGCTCTGCTTGATAAGTACCTCCAGGACCATGAGAGGGAGCTAACTCTAGATGATCACTCATATCTAGTCCTCTGTAGAGACTTCAACCACCATCACCTATTATGGAATGACTCAAAAGATATGCATCTGTTCACTAAAAAGACACTAGATGACGTGAAACTGATCCTCATGCTTCTCGCTCATTATCACATGGTCATGCTGCTTCCAGGAGGAACTCCCACTCTGTAGTACTTTGTCACTAGAAAGTATTCCTGGCTTGACAATGTCTTCTGTTCAGACTCATGCACAAATCTTTTCATAGCTTGTGACATAAATCCAGGACTCTGAAGCCCCAAAACTGATCACCTGCTTATTTACAACATTATCGACCTCGACATCCTGCTCACACTAGCCTGGAAGGTTTGCAACTGGTGTCTTATGGATTGAACGGCCTTCGAAAAGAAGATCTCAACCCACCTTGAGGACCTCCCCCTACCCCAACATATCTCCACCATCGAGCAATTTTAGCAAGCAGCTAATAATCTCAATATGGCCCTTATGGATGTTGTACATGCCACAGTTCCACTCACTAAGCCGTGCTCTTTTTCCAAGCACTGGTGGATCTTAGACTTGACAATCATGCATAAGGAAAAGCAGCATCTGGCTAACTTATCTTACAGCTTTTGCAGCCCCCCAAATCACCCCTCTCACAAGCAGGCCAAGGAGTTCCATAATGCCTATGCTGCCAAGATTCAATGCACTAAGAAATAGCACTAAGAGGAATAGCTCAAGGAGGCAGAGGAGAAGGACTTATAAATAGCTAATAAGTACATCTCATCTCCTGCAGGTGATGGTAGCAAGACACGAATTCCTTCACTTAAGGTCAAGAATGCCAATAGGACACCATACATACTATATATCAATGAGGAGAAAAGCACTGAACTAGCCAGCATCTTCTTCCTCCTCTCTTCTGCTGTCATGTCAATTGACCCAAACACCATCTACCTAGCTCCATCCTCTGCCTTCACACTCATAACGAGAGATTAAATCTGTTGCAACCTCAAGCAACTCAGTCCATACAAAAGCCCCAGAACTTGATGGCATCCCTAACGTAGTCCTCATGTGATCTAGCAAGGACATCTTCAAGCACCTCTTCTTCCTTTTTACAGCAGTCTTTGAGCTCCAAACCTTCTACTTTCTTTGGTGCGACTCCATCACTACCTGTGTAAGCCCAAAAAGCCCTGATATGACATTCCAAAAGCCTACTGACTCATCACTCTGCTAAACATGACCTATAAGCTTCTATCTATCATCATTGCTGAGGAACTGACTTACAAAATGGAAACTAACAACCTTGTATCAGCGTTTCACTTTGGTGGATGATCAGAGTGTACCACGATAGACTCTATGCTCTTAATTGTGAATAGGGTGAAGCCCACATGGTGAGATAAAAAGATAGTATCAGTACTTTTCTTGGACATTGAGGGTGCACTCTTGAATGCAGTCACTGACAGGCTGCTCTACAACATATGCAAGCAGTAAATCCATGAGCATTATGTCTTCTTCATAGCATGACTGCCAGACTACTCTCTGATTTGATAACTACTCCTCAGACTACATCACACTCTACAATAGCATCAGGCAAAAGGATCTGCTCTCTATGATTCTTTACTTGTTCTACAATGCTGATCTCCTAGATCTCCCTCAAGGCCTCAAAGAATTAGCAACCTCCTTTATCGATAATGTGACATTTATTGCAGTGGGTAAAACTTTTAGCAAGATCCATAAAACCTTAGCATTGTCAAGTCGGTCGAATTTTTATGGCTTTGCTTATATGCTAAGCCTAGTCGTGCCTTATTAGGGCTTCAAGAGGATTTCAGGACACTAGCTGCTGGCTAGGTTGAGCAAGATATGAAGTAACAAAAGTAAGGACTTTAACCCTATATTCTATTGCAGTAGTTCTATCGAGTTACAAAGATAGACAAAAGAGATCAAGCTGAGTAAGCACAAGTCTGGTCACAATATATATATAGCCCTGCTGTGGCACACAGATTAGCTTACATAATTATACAGAGCACGGGAGTGGAAGGGCTGGTAAAGATAAAGTGGTTGCAGTTAGCTAGACTGCCTCATTGGGAAGAGTAATGTGATGCATCTATAAAAGAAAAAGGAAAAGTTACATAATATTGTCGTTCATAACAACTGCCCCTTCACTGCACTCCTGTTGCCCTCAACAGGACTTCTAGTCAGTAGTGTAGCCATAGAGATCAGGGTCAGCTGCATAATCAGCGTTATAGTGGGGAGCATCCAGTCCACCCATGTCATCATTATGGTCAGTATCATCATTATGGGGGGAAAATGTGTGCCCTTTGCCTTTCTTAGGGCATGCTTTGGCAAGGTGTGAGGATAAGTCACAGATGTAACACCTCTTCACCCTGCTCAGCCCACTATAAGGTCTCCCTGCTCCTCTTTTTGCCATTTGCGATAAAGGTCCAGCGGGTACCTTCATGATCTGTGGCTTTGTATATCTCTTCCTTCTCTCACCTCTTAGCCGTTTGGCAGCTTCTTCCACATCCAAGTGCCTTACTTGGTCCAGAAGGTAAGTGGAAACCATTTGGGCAAGGAGCAAATTGGTGACTAGAGGTTCCAACCTAGCACTTACATCTACTGCCCAGAGCTATGCCGCAATGTCCCATCTATTGATGGTAAATTGAAACTGGCGGCATTTATGCAAGGTAATGATGTGGTGCTCCTCCTCGATATTGAGAGTCAGTGTACAGTAGTGATGGATGTCCGCGGTCAGGCTGGGTTCCCCTACCTATTATAGGGCTCCTTCTATTTGTGTATATTTTTCTAATGATATAATAATAGCATGAAACTCCATCTCGACCCTAATGGTATGACCTGTGAGGGGGAGAGGGGTGCATACTGGCAGGGCAATGGTGGGGTGTCCATAGTGGACCACTTCATCTGGTGTCTGCTCTATCTTGGTGATGATCATGGGCAAGTCTAGCCTTTCCATGAAAGAAGGTGTGTAAAGTGGTTCAGGTGATGGCATTATGAGGCAGGGTAAGATCATGTAAGTAGTGGCAGATACGGGGCTTGCTGGTGTAGGGAAAGTGTTCACTGATGCATCTACATGGGGTGGAGTCCCAGTGAGAAAAGAGATGTCTTAGTCAATTCGAGGGGAGGGGGAGCGAGGGACAGATACTCCTGTGAGAAAAGGGTTATTTTTGATCCAGTTGATTGCTTCCTTCATGTCCTCCTGGGCCCTTGCCAACTCCTCTTGCAGACTCAATGCATCCTCTTTTGCTTTTTTAGCTGCCAAGGCCATGAAGACCCTCCTTGCTTCCTCTTGTTGGTTCGCCTCCTATTTAGCCTCTGCTAGTCCTTTCAGGATCACCTGTCAGGTTCCTTCTTGATGATCCTCTCTTTCCTGTGCAGTCATCCTAGCCTGCCTACAGCCATCTTCTTCCAGAGCCTCTAAGATTTTATCTGCCTCTTCTGAGAGGACTAAGTCTCATTCTGCTTATTCTTGCATTTCTTCTTTGATGTCATCACTGTTGTGAAAGTCGAGGGTGAGGGGTAGAATATACATTTATGTGTTCATTTTTATCACCTTGAGAAGTGCTTTATTGAGGTATTATTGTTCTTCTGGGGTGGTGTATTGTATGGGTGATGGTGTCACCTGTGGGCTGGGAGTGGGAGTGGGCAATGAAGATGTCTGAGTGTTAATGGGGGATGACATATTAAGAAAGTCAAAGTTAATATAGCAAGTACCAGTTGAAAGATTATTACGTGTAGAAGGAGGATGATCATAGAACTGTGAGGAACTGGGGAAAAAAGGGAGAATTTGCCCCCCTCTTGATGGTCTTCATCATCTTTGACAATTGGATGATAAGGCTGGAGGTGATGTGGGGCTTATCATGTGCAGGTGTTTTCTATAAAAGTCTTTAAAGATGGCGTGTGCATCTTCCATGTCTTCTTCAAGGTCTTCTTGAAACATCTATTTGTCATCCACGGGCGAGTAGCCTTTCCATCGGACTAAATACTGTAGATTCTCACGGAACATTCTGAAGTCTAATAGCTTTTTGACTTCATATGCTTCTTTATTATCTATGAGGTCAGGTGGGTCTGGTCTTTCAAAGTTGGGTCCATGTGCTTGGGTTTTGACAAATAGCGTGATCAAGGATAAGTGAAATACTAGGATGTATTTTCTATGCATTTGGGAGTTTCAGTCGAATGTTCACCCAAGATGGCACATCTGTTACCTTAAAAGGGCCATATTGATGAGAAGCCAATTTCATCGAGGGATGTATAGTGGTAAGGTTCTTTGCTTCTAGCCACACTTTATCCCCCTTCTTGTACTCTCTGCTCTTTTTTGGTCCCTTTCGTGCTATAACTTATGCTGCTAGGTTGTGAGATGCGATGGTGTCCTTCTGGATCCCTTCTAGTCACTTCAGCCTCTGAAAAACTGAAGGAACCATAGCATCTTCTAATACTTCTAGTAATGCTTGTGGTATATATCCCATGATTAGCTCGAATGGAGGTTTTTTTGTCGATGAATGGGCAGTCGAGTTGTAAGCAAACTCAGTGAACAGTAGTAATTCTGCCCAATCATCACTTTAAAAATTGCAGAAGATGCGCAAAAATTGCTCCAGTGATTGATTTGTCCATTCAGTTTGTCCATCTGACTGTGGATGGTAGGCCGTAGACATAGCCTATTTTATCCTGAGTTTTGTACAAAGTTCCCTTATAATCTTTGAGGCATACTGTGGGCCCCGATTTGATATCACCCTTCTAGGTAGGCCACAATATCTTCAGACATGGTTGTAGTAGAGGTCTGCCATCTCTCCTACTGTTATTGCCTTGTGGCAAGGTACACAGACTACTCCTTTTGATATATCATGATCTACAAAGATAGCTATCGAGTCAAATCCTTTTAACTGTAAAAGATCCGTGATAAAGTCCGTAGAGACTACTTGGAAAGAGAGAGTGTGTACATCAGCTTCAATGGGAATAAGGGGTATTTCAGGTCGATTTGGTTGATTCTTTAATGCTTGGCACGTAGAATAACATTCGATGTATTCTTTTATGAATACTGTCATTCTTGGCCACCAAAATTCCCAGTGCACATGTTCTACCATTTTTCATTCACCTGAGTGTCCCATGGCAGGTGGATTATGACATTGTCATACAATTTCTCATCGAAGTTCTTGGTCTTTGGAGACATAGATACGTCCTTAGAATAGGATTAAGCTATCTTCTACATTCTATTCTTCTATCCCTCTCATCATCGACCTTGGCCTTGCTTTCTTTATGAGCTCCAAGGCCAAGACAATTTCATCATTCATGTCTCTTGAACTATAAATGTAGTCCTTTAGGGGTTCTTCTATCGTGTCATCTTCTATTGTGAGCATTTTAGCGAATAGGGTTTGGCTGAGAAGGATTCATTCTTTATTGTTATTCTTTTCATTGTTCAAGTCTGGTCGACGAGATAGACCATCCGGCACACACTTTGTTCCCTTTATATGGTATATTTCAAAGTTGAAGTGGATTAGAAACAGTGCTCATCATGCTTGTCTCCAGTTTAGCTTTCTGATATTTTTGTAAAATGTCAAGTTTTTGTGATCGGAGTGGACCTCGATGGTGTATTCTGACCCTTCCAAAAAGTGTCACCATGCTTCAAAGGCACAAATGATCACTAGTAATTCTCAGTCATATACATCGTAGTTTCATTCTGCAGGGGAGAATCCCTTTGAAAGGTAAGCATATGGGTGTCACTGTCCATCCTTGCCCTTTTGCAATAGAATTCCCCTCATCACCATGAGCAATGCATCGGTGTCAACTCCAAATAGTTTCGTGGTGTCTAGTTGGACTAGCACTAGAATGGATGTAAAGGCCTTCTTTAGTGCATCAAAGGCTATCTGCTGTGGTTCATTCCAATGCCATTTGATGTCCTTTTTTGTGAAGTCATGCAGGGGTTGCACCAACTGAGCATATCCCTTTATGAATCAGTGATAGAAGTTTCTGAAGCCTAAAAATGAGCGTACATTTTTAACCCTTTATAGTGCGGGCCAGTTAGACAGCCCCTCAATCTTAACTGGGTCCATTTCTAGCCTATCATAGGAGATGATGAAGCCTAAGTAATCCACTGTGTCGACCTTGAATGTACATTTCTCTGGTTTGAGGAACAAGTCATTTTCTGCAAGTCGACGGAGTACTTTATTTATAAGTTCACAGTGCCTTTTCATGTAGACTATTGCTATGAGGATGTCATCCATGTAGATGATCACTTAACTCGTTGCAATGAGGTCCTTAAATAGCTTGTTCATCATTGTTTGAAAAGTTGCCAGTGAGTTGATTAGACCAAAGAACATGACCATTAGTTTGAATAGGCCTCGATTAGTGAGAAATGCTGCTTTTTCTTGGTCGTGTTCTTTGATGTGGATGTTATTGTATCCCCAGTGGACATCCATCTTAGTGAAGATGTGTTTGTCCTTCAGACCCTCTATGATGTCCGAGCTTAATGGAAGAGGGTACTAGTTCTTGATGATGTGCTCGTTTAGCTTTCGGTAATCCTGTACTGGCCAAAGCTTTCCATCTTTCTTTTTGACAAAGAAGAATGGTGAGGCATAGGGAGATTTGAACGTCTTTATTATTCCTCTTCGCAAATGTTCCTTTAGGAATCTGTCGAGTTCCCCTTGCTCATCCCTTGAAAGGGGGATTATTTTTGTGAAAATTCCATGAGGTGCACCAGGTTTCAACTCAATTTTATGGTCCCATATACAAGGGGGTGGGAATCGTTGGGATGCCTCTTCTTTGAACACTCGTCGGTGTGCTAAGTAGTGAGCAGGGATAAATTCTTCAATTGATTTCTTTATTTTGTTCTTCCCTGCTTCTTTTGCTAACTTCTGTGAGATGGACACTGCTTTTATCTTTTCTTGTCTATCGCACTGGCTAAGGAGTTTCTAAAGAACTTGCTTGTATTCCCAATTGCACTTTTAACATCACTATGGGCAGTTTTGGAAATGAACCTTTTTTATTTCACCAGTCAATGGTGGGGTTATGGGTGCGTGACCAAGGCAGACCAAGAATAATCTCATCATCCTCAATATCAGACACATACAGCTCAGTAGTTTCGACATGTTCTTCAATTTACATTTTGAGAGTTACAAATTCCTTGATTTGCCCCAAGATGTTTTCCGTATTGTCAACATTGTGAATCTTGAATTCTCGACGCAGCTTGGTGGTTTGCAAGTCATGTTTTTCTATGACCTTCTAGTGAATAAACCTTCTTGTTGCCCCACTGTCTATTATTGCTTCTGTTTTGACGCTTTGGCCATTCTGAGAGATCCAAATAATAATTTTTAATTGTTCACTTTTTGTAGATTTTACAAATATGGAGTTGTCATAACAGCCCTTCATCCAGAGCCACATCGTAAACTCTGGACTCATCAAAAATCCTCCTCTTTTCCTTCTTCATCACTAGAAGCTGCCAGGGCCTCTCGTTTCTCCACCGAGAGCTTTCTAATGACCTTTCATAGTTTGTCCATGGTTATCTTCTCCTCATTGCTTCCTTTCCCTTCTGTTGTAGCCCTAGCACGGGCATCCTTCTGTGGGCACTCCCTAGAGCAGTGTCCTGTTTTACTACATCTAAAATAGCATCCATCTCTTATGTATCATTCCTTGTCTTCATTTGAAAGGGTGTTAGTGGCATGAATGCATCCTCTTCCTTTCCCTCTATCAACATCCATGGCATCAGGGTCACGGGCTTTTTGGGCCTTGGGTCTCTAGTCCAGTTGAGACCCATGCTTAGCCTGCCTAAAAAGGACTGCAGCTTGTGCCATTAGTTGTCTACTCGAGCAGCTGTTTGTACCAGTCTGCTATTAAGGTAGGCAAGGGGTCCATCCTGTATACTTCTTTGACAATTAATAGGTTGAGTGCTTTTATGAAGTACTCAATCAATGCCGCATCCTCTTTAATTCCTGACTCCGAGGCAATGTTTCTGAAGTTGGCAATGAAATTATCCACTGTCTGCTTCCCCTGCCTGATTTAGTCCAGCTTTATCCTAGCATTTGCTGCAATATTAGCATTGCTGAACTGGGCTACAAAGGCATCCTTGAATGTCTTCCATAGCTCATAATTATTGACCCTTTCATATTCTTCAATCTGTAGGTGTTTCCATGTTTCTGCTGTTTCACCTTCAAGATACGAGAGTGTAAAGAGAACTTTATGCTGTTCATCTAATGCCCCAACATCATCCTAGAATTCTTTGGGCTTCGCCCTGAAGTATATTTTGCACTCCAAGAGGAACAGCCTCGAGTTCTCCCTTTTGTCATCGAATGGAGTTAGTGTCTTTACTTTAGGACCTGACTTGTTGGATAATGATGCAGTGGACATGCTGTGTAATGGAGGTAGAGGTAGTAGTGGTGGTGGGTTAGATGAGAGTGGGTTTGGTGTCTGGGGTTATAGATGATTCAGTAGAGGGTTTATTTGGCTGGGTGGCGGTAATAGTGCCAGTAGACCTTTGCTTATTTCAGGCGATGGGGCAGAGTCTACATTTGTTGGATTGTTCTAGAGTTCTTAGTGGATACTCCTTTGTGGAGCAAGTATCAGTGGGCTGCTGAGTCTAGAGGACCCTGGTGGTACGTTCCTTCAGTTTTCTGCGTGAAGTGCTACTGAAGATGCAAGGGTTTCTCCTTAGATTTCTACTGGTAGTGGGTCTCCTATTTTCTTGAATATCCAAGAACATTGCTGAGTATCATAGTAGATGGGGAAGATAGGTTTTTTTCCATCTTTGTGGGTGTCAGGGTTTGTTCGAGAGAGATAGCTTCTTAAGGATGAGCTGTATCTTCCTCCTGAGAGGATATCAACCCCATCTAGTAGCGCGCTCCTAAAAGCTATGGTGAACTACAGGTGCTTGCGCTGTCTACACTGATGAAGTTACTATCTGCCATCACTCCAGTGCTCTTTGGTGCTTCTCCGAAGATTAGCTACCTTGGAATTTCTACTGCTTGGATTTATTAGGCCCTCAAGTGCAGTGGGACAGATCGATAATCTGCTATTCGAGTTTCAGTTCATTTGAGAGAGCTTGATGTAGTTGTCAAGTCAGTCAGGTTTTTGTGGCTTTGCTTGTGTGCTAAGCCTAGTCGTGCCTTATTAGGGCTTTAAGAGGATTTTAGGACACTAGCTGCTGGCTAGGTCGAGCAAGATATGAAGTAGCAAAGGTAAGAACTTTAACCCTATATTCTATTACAGTAGTTCTATTGAGTTACAAAGATAGACGAAAGAGATCAAGCTGAGTAAGCACAAGTCTGGTCGCAGTATATATATAGCCCTGCTGCAGTGCATGGACTAGCTTACATAATTGTACAGGGCATGGGAGTGAAAGGGCTAGTAGAGGTAAAGTGGTTGCAGTTGGCCAGACTGCCTCATTGGGAAGGGTAATGTGATGCGTCCATAAAAGGAAAAGGAAAAGTTACATAATACTGTCATTCATGCCAAGCACACTATCATGCACAGAAATTGTTCCAAACATAATTCATCATTTGGTGTCAGGACACACAATATCCTTGAACATAGGATAATGTGAGAGTCTGAAAAACTGAAGATTCAATAACAAGTTCATAATCAATTTCTGGGCATGAGCATGAAATGCTCCAGAATAGAAGATGATTAGATCCATAAAATGGATCCATTATACTAACAGCCGAGATAAAAAAAAAACAGAGATACCTAAAGGAAGTCTGACAAAAGACTGCATAGTAATACAAGACGCACCTACAAAGTCGACCATTGTATATCTCACCCTCCACCCCATCAGCTTCTCTTTCCCTTCCATTTGTTTTTCTCATGTCTGAACCTTGGATTCTCATGCTGCCACCACCTACTAGTTATCTGCCCCCATATGCCATTCTGTCCTCAGCACTTATTGTAGGCACCAAACTTGGCATCATTACCTCAGAACCACCATCTCATTAGTTGATTGATACTACTCATACTGGTCAATCAGCATCCATGTACATCTCTACCATGCTCTCCTCAGTCAAAGCGATGAACTTCCATGTTCTCACCTGGTTTCTATCTGATCTACCTCACGCCATTCGACTATTTTTCACCCTCACAGTTTTTCTTGCCCCCTTATCTTTTATTGTATTCTTGATCAGTGAGCTCCTCTACTGCGACGAACTGCATGGGATTTTTCTAGTGTGACGTGACTCTGAACCAGAACTTTTATGGGTGAATGCTTCACACCTGCCACTCAACAACTAGTTCATCCAGTTCATTCAGCAGCATCTCTCGAGTCTCTACTTTGCTGTTCGAGCTCAACTCGATTTTAGTTCGCATCATCGTGAGATCACACAGTGGATGAAGAAAGAGATGTTGCAGATAGCTTTGAGGGAAAAAAATGGTGGTTGGGTGGTATGAGAAGAGATGGGAAGGTATGTCCCATCAAAACTAGGACTCTCAGCGCTCTCTGATGATCTCATCGATCATCCAGATGAGCTGATCACTTAAATCTGCAAGGTATCGCTTGTGTGCACAGATGCTCCAGGATCGATATCATCATCCTAATCAGCCAAAAGATCCTGTTTGGACATTTACCTGTACATCTCCCACACTCTTTCTCATCTTTTTTCTACTTGGACTCAGTATTGGCAATTTTTATTTATTTCTTCACTCGCTCGCTCGCTCATTTATTTCATGGGCATGCTCATCTTCCTCGCTCTTTACCTTTGCTTTCAGCACACCCTCTCCAGCCCCCTTATAAGAAGATATTGATGGAATCTCAACTTTCTCTTGTCCGTGCATGTCTCCTACTCGTCATATACATGTGCACGAGTTTTTTTTTATTTTCTTACACATTGAACATACTTTTTTTAATTTCCTCCATTCTTTCCTAACTCAAGACTTTGTCTTGAGCTCATACTTGCCCTTCACCTTCATTCACTCTAGGCTACTGACTTTGTTGAATAAAAACCCCCCCACTCAGTAATTTTCTTTTGATTTCTTTCTTTTACCACATGCTATTTGGCAGAGATTGATAAAATAGATATTTGGGTTGTCGCACAGAAATCTAGATTGAGGTCTGACAAGGTCAGGACTAATTGACCTGTGGACTATAGGTGTGTAAAGACC
>SGPL01000658.1:0-16462 GCA_004802705.1 Bondarzewia mesenterica
AGTAGGAAAAAGGCTAATTCTTCGCACAGATCATCATGCCCATCAGTCGTGAGCCCGCATTTGAAACTGATCCAAGCGACTCATCCTTCGCTCAGTTCTCCTCAGAACTTGAGGACATATTTTCCCATCTCACAATCACTCAACAGTAGAATTATTTACTGCTTTCTTGTTTTGAATAAATAGCTTGCATGCTTGTCCACTGAACACTTTAAGAAATGAGTATATATTCAATAAACCGTGCTTACAATGTTTGCAAGCCAATCAGATGTTGTTTTCATTGCTGTAAGCCAATCAAATGTCGTGTTTGTCTATAGCCAATCAGAGGCCTACCACGTGACCAAGCTCTTTTGTATTCTTTGATTGTTTGAAGCGCCTTTCAAGCGACCTGGTTGTGCCTTGTGCATACCAGCCACACTACAGTAGTACTGCTTGCTCCAATAACACGAAGCATACTTCCAGCTTCCGTCCATTTCTCAAATTACTCATATAATTTTCAATTTTTATTTGCCGTACTTAATCTTGACGCTACCAGACATGACCTCCCCATTCGCGAACTACCCCGCGCCGGAACGCACCTTCATCACCGCCAACCCCGGCACACCCACCCCTCGCGGACGCGGCAGAGGCGGAACACCAGGAGCCAAACGCGGTCGCAAACCACGCGGCGGTGCTTCTCTCACCGCTGATTCTTACACGCACACGCCCTCTCCCCTTTCTCAACAAAACAACCCATCCCAATCGCAAAGCCAAAGCCAAAATCAAGGTCTGAGCCGAGAGTCTGCCAGAGCCAGCGTCGTAACGACGTCTCTGCAGTGGACTCAGCCGACCATGCCCGTAGTATCAGGATCGCAGGTTGGAGTTGAAGGGAGTGCGCATGCGACGGGGAGCCAGCATGCGGCGGTGGCGGCGGCGGCGGCGGGTGTGGTGTTGCCGAGCAATGCGCAGGCTGCGGTGGGGCAAAAGCCGGGTGCGAGTGGGGCACCGGGCGCGGAGGAGGATGCGGAGGGCGAGGACGAGGTGTTGCCGGCCATGGCGGATGACGATTATTCGACGCTCGCCAGTTGGCAGAGCCAGTCGAAGGATAACCTCAAGTGCGTGAAAAATATAATTTCATCGGCTGGGATGGGACTGACTGTTCATTCTCTGGTGTCGGTTGCACGTGTTCTATTTTGTTCTGGAATGGTGTAGGGTGCTCATGGACAATTTCACGCCGGAGCAATACGAGCGATTCGAGGCATACAGGAGACATGCGCTGCCCAAGCAGGCTGTGCGGAAAGTGAGTCTCGAACCTGTTACTCCTTTGTCTCGCTAATGACTCTCTGCTGCGACTAGGTCATTCAGCAAACACTTGGGCAACAAGTATCCCAGCCCGTTGCGCAAGTTGTGGCTGGCTTTTCGAAGGTCTTTGTTGGAGAAATCGTAGAAAAAGGTTTTCTCGTTCATCATCTCATCTAACCCATTCCTTTTAACCATATTTCCTTTTCACAGCCCGCGCAGTACAAGCTCGGCGGGGCGATACGGGTCCTCTGTCCCCCGACCACCTGCGCGAAGCGTATCGGATGTATCAGGAGGAGACGGGGCGCGTGGGCGCGGCGAGGCCGGTGCGGTCCAAGCGGTTGTTCATGCGGTGACCTTGTCAGGTTGTATTTCTGCGTTGAGTGTTTCGTGTCTTGTAGATTGTTGGTTGATCGTGGACTATTGACCGCTGTGCTGTAGGACTGGTCGTGTACATATGTCGTGGCAGTGGTCTGAGTACCGATGTTGGGCGCCGGAGACTTGACGGACATCATGCGAGCGACCTCGGACATATGTGCACGTAGTTCGCGATGCATGATTACTGAGGTCTTTGTCCGAATTCGCGGTGTTGAGGCTCTCCTACACGTTGGTCTCGTCTCAAATCAAGAGCTCTGTGTATGTGAGGTAATGACCTTGGTGTCCTCCCTTGCGGTTCGGCTCGACCTTCATTTCGCTCAGTTCACTGGTAACAAGTACAGTACGTTGTGCATTTTCTTTTCCATCTTGTTGTGCAATCCGTGAGTGTGCGCGATCAATGTTCATCTGAAAGTCAGCTGCAGTTCTTGTGTATAATACGCCGTACTGATTTACACCTGGAAACGCCTGTTTGTCCTGACTTCTCGCTATAACAATTTTGCGAAATTGCTGCGAAGGAGCAAAATTCAGGTTGATGGGGTACAACCCCCACACAACGTGTGAATCAGTTTCCTTTGTCTAAGAATGACTTGTCCTGAAGCGTCGCTTCCTCCTCCTCACTCTAGAGTTCATGTTCGCGACCGAGGACAAGTTTTATACCCAAGAGAATGCTTTCTCTGAATTTGGCGTGATATTCTGTTTGCGTTACGACACCCTCTGCTCGCTTGGTGATTATTCCCAATCTACTCGACCTGGCTCGTCACCGTCTCTTGACTAGTACCGGTGACAAACGCGGGTCGATGACGAGCAGCATGAATGATTCGCGGGAACGGGAGATATGCGAGGTTTGTCCTGGAGGCGCAGGTACTGCGTACTGTACTTCTCATGGTGCGTATGACACGTTCGTACAGTAAAAAAGCGAGCTCAATCCATGATAGCCAGAAATTCTGCGCCCCGATGGACGTTGTACTCCTCATAACACGACTATGATATGCAAGCAATAATGCTAATTACGATAAATTCTTGGCTTCACTCAGCTCCGTGATTGAGGTAAGCATTGGTATTCTGGGTATCTGGGTGGGTAATGTCCTTATAGGTCCTTATGTCTGGACCAGGGGATTTCAAGAACAATGTTGAGGTGTTGCAAGAGGCTGACTGTATTAGGTGCCGCCTGACGGCAGTGCATCGCTGATCCATTGGGAGGGTGGATCTCCATTGTCGTTGTGAAGATCGCTGATTAGACTATAGTACATTGATATTCCGGTAAGCTTTCCAACGTTTCAACAAGCTTTATGAATTTGAAGTTCTGCCAATCTGCGGGATGAAGAAACTGCATTGAAGGAACGCAAGGATCGGGCAAAGGGACCGGAAACGATACCTGCAACCGAACTTTCAGTTGAGGTAAGTAAATCTTCAAATTGGTGTTAACAAATGCGCGCGCCATATGAACGTCGTAAACGCATCAAAATCATTCCCATTGTTCGTTCGCACTCCGATCGCCGTCGTGCTTAGACCCGTGCTGGTGCCACTCTGGTGCCACTCGATGCTTTGTCCTCCGCTTGCTTAAATAGCCTTGACCTTTGGTAAACTTAGCCATTTACATCTTTCCCCCGACCTCTCTCGAGCACTACACTGCGACATTCTGTCTATCTGTACCACTCACGTCGCATTATCATCTAACATCCCATCTCGACTATCTACCATGGCTCCACGCAAGACTAACAGCCCTAAGAAGGCCAAAGCCACCAAGAAGTCTGTCTCCCCCAATAAGTCTGTCTCGCCTTTGCCTGCTCCCGTTTTCGAACCTCGTAGGACGCGATCTGTCGGGATTCCTGCTCCAGCCATGGAGCCTCGCAAGACGCGTTCTTCTAGGACTCCTGCCCCCGGCGTCTTCAAGGCTCGCAGCCTGCAGTCTTCAAGGATGTCTGCACCCGCGCCGGTCGTGGATCCCACTTCCAGGGAGACTCCGAGGTCTCGCAGATTTGGGGAGCCCAAAGTGGAAGGCCACAAAGCAATGCTCTCTCTCCAGCACTTCGCCTCCATCTCTGACGAAGATGTGCTCCAATATGCCAAAGTCTGTCCTTTCTTCATGCCACTCACCAATAGTACTGCTGATCCCAATTTCTGCTGGATTCCTAGGAGCACGAGATTCCGGTTACCCTCCCCCGCGGCGAAATCATCAATGCTCTCTTCTGGAACCGCGAGCAGATCCCGCGGTTGAATCGCAATGACTCGGCTGTCGAGGACTCCGGTCCCGCTCGTGGCCCAGAAGAGAACAACATCGTTGGCCATTACAGCCCTACGATTCCTGGTCCGACCATCGCCATGGCTGGGTCGTCTGGTCTATCTGAATCGACGCCGCCCCCGCTGAGCCGAAAGCAAAAAGGAAAGGCAGTGGACCCTCGGGAAAGGCCTTTTGGGCTTAACGGCCAGTTCAGGATGCCGTCGCCACCCGCCTCTGGGCCTTCCGTCACTGTAGCCTATTCCGCTGCACGTCCTTCACTGGGGTGCAACGAAAATGATGTGCCAGTCGGCCCCGCGTCTGCAGGGCTTCTTGCGGATGGTCAGTCGTTCTCCGCAGCCGGCCTCTTTGTGAGGGAAAGGGAGATGGAATTCGACGCACGTCCCCCGCCACCCGCCATGTCTGAGCAATCTATCATCTTCAATGATGACGATGCTCCATGGGTCGTGGACGACGAGCTCGAGGAGGATGAGCCTGCTCCAGAACAGAACGGGAGCAATGGCACATCTTCCCGCAATAAGCAAAGAGAGACAAGGGCTAGGCCTGCCTCTCGTCCTCACTATGGCGGCGATGAACGTGTTTCTGAGGCCGGCACCAGTGTACGCCACGAAACGCCACCATTCCCCTCCTATGTATATCCCCCCGTTGCTCCCATCGACCCTTCAGACCCTGCGTGGCTCGATAGACTTTTCTCCGAGTTCTTGCGTGAAGCTACCCACCTGCGGAGTTGGATTGACGACGCCCAAAGGGAGCTGAATGAAGTGCTGCAGGACCACGCCAAGCTCCGGGCGGAGGCAGAAGAGGAGGGGGCTAGGTGGAATCTCGTCCTGCGCCATTTTAAGACCATTCGTCCGCACGTAGCAGCCAAAACCAGGGCGATAGTGGAGAGGAAGTTGGCGGAGATCAAAAAGTCACCGGTTGGGGAGGGGGCATTGGACAAGAATCGGGATAAGGAAGAAAGGAATGAAGATCCCAAGGGCGGAAACGGCGGCGGCGGCGGCGAGGCTGCACTAGGGTGAATACAGCCTTCGTCTAACGTTCCTTTCGTTCCTGACAATATTCGTCTTTCTGAAGTAGCAGTGGAAGTGGACCCTCTCATAGGCAAGATGATGCGAATCACGACGACGAGATGGCATCAGCCGATCATATCGAACAGTATGTCATCTTCCTCGTAACTTTTATTGCTTGACCGCTCACAGTGTTGTGATTGCTTAAAAGATCGTCGCCGCCACTAACAAGCAACGCCGGGCACATGTCCGAAGGTCCCCGCGAGGAGGCGCATCCTGTCGATCACATCGAGCAGTATGTCATTTAACTTTCTAATCTTGCCTTAGCGGCTTACAAAAATCAAAGATCGGCGCCACGGCTTTCCAGTAACGCTGGAAGCAGCCCCGAAGTTCTCGATGAGGGCATACAAACGGCAGAGCGCACTGAAACGTATGCCATTTGCATAATTATCTCTCTTTTGCGACTCATGGCATTGTGGCGGATTGACAGACTTTTGCCGCTGGTTCCAAATAACGCAGAAGATGCGTTAATCGTGGAAGATCAGGTTGGGAATGAGAGCCAGGATGCCCATGAGGACGAGGGTGAGGACGTGTCACTACCAGACCCAATTGAACAGTATGCCATCTTCCTCACTGGTTCTTCTCACTTTTTGGCTCACATACATGTACAAAGATCTCTCGTACCGGCGGCTGGCGGCGCTGGAAATGCGCCAGGTCCATTGAATACGTTCACTCCAAGACCTCTCAGACGAACCTACGCACAGGCCGACATGGATCCCTCCTGCCATTACGATGATACGGTGCCGATGGTGGATGATGCGATGGATGATGATGCGGTGCCAATGGGTGATGCGGTGCCACTGAATGATGCGTCAGCCGTGGAAGATCAGGATGGCGATGAGGGCCAGGATGCCCATGAGGATGAGGGTGAGGGCATGCCATTGCCAGACCCTATTGAGCAGTATGACATCTTCCTTACTGGTTCTTCTCACTTTTTGGCTCACATGCTCAAAGATCTCTCGTGCCGGCCGCTGGTGGCGCTGGAACGCTCGCTCTGGGAGGTCTCAGACGTACCTACGCACGGTTGGACATGGACCCCAATCGCTACTACGATGATAGGGTTCCAATGGTGGATGATGTGGTGGACAATGTGGTAGATGAATCGGTGGATGACCCGTTGGATGGTT
Source organism: Bondarzewia mesenterica (assembly GCA_004802705.1). Lineage (NCBI taxonomy): Eukaryota > Fungi > Basidiomycota > Agaricomycetes > Russulales > Bondarzewiaceae > Bondarzewia > Bondarzewia mesenterica. The sequence continues at coordinate 6,087 of SGPL01000658.1, forward strand.
TGGTGGATGGTTCGGTGGATGATGCGGCGGCTGATGACTCTGGAAATGTGCCAGGTCCATCAAATACGCTCGCTCCGGGAGGTCTCAAGCGAACCTACTCACAGACGGACATCGAACCCATCCTCGATCACGACGATACGGCTCCTCCAGGAAAACGTCGGCGTTACATGTGAGGCTGAAATATCGGAAGGACAGAGAAAAGAGGTGTTGTTGAGAGGTGTTGGTGCGGGCTCATGGAGTGCCTTATTCAGAGGAAGGCTGCGATACCCTCGGCGAAACGATGACCAATCTGCCAACATTATACGGCCGCAGAAGATACTGAGGGATGGCAGTCGGGCACGTCCCTCATCTTGCAGGGAATGGAGGGTACGAATAAATTGGGGACTGGGGCAAGGAAAGGAGCATCCGCGGGCAAGGAGTTGAGAGGGCTTCATGTGGCTGACCACAACAATGACTTCGATAATGGCGACTAGAGGCAGGCAGCGTAGGATAACAATGCCGGCTATCTTCATTCTACTTTCTATCTGTGATTTTTTCTTTCATCATCTGCGCTCTCGCAGTCTATCATCCCGTGTTATCTTTTTTTTTTACCAGGACGTTTTTCTTTTTCTGTCCACCGCACTCGTTTGTTTCACGCATTGTCCCTATATCGGCAGTACTCCATCCATCAATGCATCAGAACGCTTGTAGCTTGACTCGACTCTGTTTCACTGGCGCCTGAGGCCTGAAATGCAAAGCACCGTCGTTGGAGTGTGCCCACACAGTGAGCCAAGCAAGAACGTCCATCATCAATCCCGGAAGAAATAGCATATTCAATATAACAACACGATGCAGAAGCGTCCTCGAACGCGCCCGGCAGTCGCAACAGAGAGTATTATAAGAAGACACACTGATTATTGAATTTATGAGATAATCATATCACAGATCAGAGCGCGCGCACCATGCCTCCGCGAGCCGTCTCGCCGCTCGCGGCGGTACCGCGTTTCGTCTGTCACTGTCCGTTTCTGTCCGTTCCACGGCGACTCCTACATACATGCGCAGCTGACACCTTCGCGGCTCCGTCCACACAGGGACGAGGCGAGAGGCATGGGAGGATTATTTCCTCTCTTTGGGTATCTGGGAAGCTGGAGCCCGAATGATAGAGAATGTGGTCCACATCGTCGTATTTATTACCTGGAAGACCAGCCTGAAACGCTCCTCACGGGTCCGACATGTACTTACAGTGCGAGATCGTGCAACCTATTCAGATGATCCACCTCCATGACAGCAATTGACAATATGGGCGGTTATCCGTTCATTATACTCGTCACGACGTTGACAGCGTTACTCGCCTGGAGTTCTAATTCAATATCGAACTGGTGATGGCGGGGATTGTTCGACTATGTGGCTGGAAGGAGGTAAGAATGGCCCGACAGAACTTGACATCGAGGGAAAGCAGGACAGCAGGTATGTATTATGGACCACGTGGTGGATCATAACACGAACCTGGCCTGCTGTGCTCAATGTCATACCTCGACACGTCGACGAGTCGGATGAGGGTTCCTCAGCGTTTCAAGCTCTGACGTAGCACTTCCCCGACGAGATACAAGGGTAATTCGATTGAGTGTAACAGAACGAAGGAATGAGAGCGGGCAAAGATTGTAGGACTAGATTTTCGAGATGCGAAGTGTTTTCGATATATACGCCTGTGCAGGAAGAGCCAAGGGACAGATTAAGTGAATCAAAGAGCTCGCGAAAAAGTACCCCACAGTCCCAAAGATAGAAAAAACCCACAGAAAGAAAGAAAAAATAAAAACGAAAGACGAGTCGGTGCAACACAACATTAAGGAAGGGTAAAGTCCATGGGTATGGGATATACCACGTTTGTGGATTTTCAATGGTCGAGCGGGACGTGCTCGAGGCCGTAGCGCATGGCTCGCATGTCTTCTTCGTCCCACTCTTCGATCGCGACGTGATGCTTGGACCCCGAGTGCTTGCGAATGCACTCCGAGCCGTTGGGTGCCTTGACGTAGCCGGGCAAGCAGCGGTGAACAACGCAGGAGCCAGATTGGCAAGATACATCCGCGATGCCGGGGATTGCGGTACAATCGGTGCCCATGGGAGTGTAAGGCGTGAGGGGAAGAGCGCAACCGCCGCCTATACATGGAAGGACGATGAATTCAGTGAATTGGCAAATAAATAGTAGAACAAATGGAGAGCAATGGGGAAAAGTCCACGTACAGCTCTCTAGATCCCTTTGGGTGTCCACGCACTCCCAGGCCCTAGCAGCACCGCCAAAGACGCCGCAAGCCATCCAACCCTCGCCTTTGCTCCAGCAGGAACCGCTGCCCTCCCACCTCTTCTCGCGTTTGGAGATGGGCTTGCCAGAAGAGCAGGATGGGAAGTGGCCGCAGACGCCATTACAGACGGTGTTGGGGGCTTTGCAGACGCAGGAGGTAGGGTGCGAGGAAGGCGAGGTGGTGAAACCATCGGTGCAAGTAAAACCGCAGGAGGAGCTAGTGCAAGCAGGGACCGCATGCGCGGGATAGGTGCATTGCGATTTGCCGGCAGCGTCATTGATCTAAACTGATATTTCAGGAAAAATGGATGAAAAATGAAAAGAAAAATGGACGAACAAGTGCTTCAAGCGCGGCGGTCACAACTGGTTTTCCAGCAATGGCGACAGCAGCGATGGCGAGAACGTTGGCCGTGAGGAATTGAGGGATAGCGGAGAGACAGAGACAAAGATCTGCGAACCAACCAATCGAATTAGTCGTGATATTCGACTTTTTTTTCCAACATGGGATGGAGAGAGAGAAACATTGCGCACCAAGCTTGCCGATCACAAGAGCATTGCCACCGAATGGATTGGGGACATCGAGGTCGGCGTCGATGGAAGCGCAGACATCGACGAGGGCTCGCAGATCATTCTGGTGCGCTTGGGCAGCGACAGCGTCGGGACGGGCGAAGACCAAGAAGAGCGTTGGGAGAAGATGGAGTAAACGCATGGTTAGAATGAACGGAGAGAGCGAGGAACAGATTTTATGAACAAGTGTAGCTCGGTTGGAGGGCGGATCAGGCAGAGGGAGGGCTCTTATGTAGGAGAAGGTGACAGGCCAAGAGCATTGAAGGGAGGTAGAGGGAATGTACCTGAGGCGCGTTCCGAAGGAAGGATAGATTTGACAATGACAGTCGAGGTGCGACGCCGAGTGGCGAGTGCCTTCGATCCTCAGTCTGAAGGACACATAAGTACGTACGGCGAGGTTGGGCCTATATCGAAAGCTAAAAAAGAACCCTGAAAGTGTGCGCTCTGGACGATGGGGGTCATTGATTCGGGGCACTCGGAGGAAGGGAGGTGTCAGCAAAGTAATACACACGGAGACGGAGTTGGTGGACTCGGACAACGTAAGGCCTTGGGATTTAGAACACATCAAATCAACGAGATCTGTCACGCACTTTATTGATTTTCTGCTCTCTTTGAAGTATCACTAGTGACAAGAAGAGCCAGTCGCGGGGTATTATTGAGCGCTGTTCGCGCGGTCAGAAAAACCATGCAGTCATGGAACTAAGTCGCATCGTGTATCAGAGACACGCGTCAAGTGCTTCAAACCTTTAGATTCCTTGGGGCCTGTAGGAAGAGAACTGGGCGTCGTCGCGCTCTGTTGACTGGACAGTGTGAGGGGTAGATTCATATCTGGACAGAGAGGGACGAGTGCCAGTCACTCGTCGACCAGGAAATCGTGTGACAACCGTGACAGGTGATAGACTAAAAATCCAGGGTAGGGTTAGGGTGATACCTCTCTTCCTCCAGTCTCCTGGCAGTTTCCGGCTTCCTCGAGACTGACCATAACGATCCTCGCGGCCGCAGAAATCAAGATTAAACCGCAACCGCTTCCTCGACTTCTTGCTCCAGCAGTGCTATTCTTGCATCCCCTCGTGCACGCCGCAGCGGACTTACCACGGACATCACCCCCGCGATTGTGCCTTTCCACTCTCCCTTTGGGGGCCTGGTTATCGACAGAAAATACGAGTGTCTGTTCATCCAATTTACTTGCGCCCCCACAGAAATAGCCAATGCGCTTACGTCGGGGATGCAAGCATACTGTCTGACTCGTTTGGATCCTTCTTCGAAGTTGTTTCGAGTTTAAACTTGAGATACATGAGGCCTATGCCGGCATCAAATACAATCTTTAGCTAATGAACAAACAGTCCCGAAGCACCGCCTCGGAATTCTGTTGCACTCAATCTCCGTTGATTGCCCAAAGGGTCAGTCCGGACGGCCGGAACGCTCGTCTCGCACGTTTTCAATGATGTGTTAGCTCCTGTGTAGACTGGTGACCGAGTCTTTAGTACGTGACGAGCAAGCAGGTACTTTACTAAAGCTCCTGTGTACGCGGCAAGTATGCGGTATCGATTCTTGAGCGTTTGAGCTTCAATGCATGCTGCTCTTATTTCCGACTTTCCACCTCGATATCACTGATGATGCGTCAGGTTGTGATGGGGGCAAAAACTCTTCTTGATCTATGCACTGAAGGCCATCTTCCCCACGCCCAAGCTCGCTCGCCCAGATAGTGCGCTTGACGAGTCATCTGTCTCTGTGTCGCATTCAACAGGCATATCGCAACGTCCACTCAAGTTCCATAGTGCCCCTTCGCTGGCGCTTGTTCCCGTCGTTGCTCCCCGAGGTGCGTATCCCATGTGTGCATCGTCTTCGTCGATTCGGATGAACGTGACGGTCAATACAAATGTCTCACCATCTGGATACGTCGCGACGATCCAATCGACTATAGTATTTACGCCATACCCCGTCTCGCCATGTTGACAATTGCTCATCTGTGTCAATTTTGTGTTGTCTTCCCAGTCTTCCTGGATATATTATCCTTTTGCTTGGACCTTGCCTCAGTCTCATAGCTTCCAATTGTCGACTTTCACCCTGCCACACGTGTGTTTGTGGTTCGAGTACACGTCATAGGACATCCTCGACGCACTTGCTCCATCCCTTCTATCTCAGCCCATGCGCGATAGCTTCGTCCGCTCACACACTGTGGCCTCGACAATCCGAGCTCGCTGCGCGTCTATATCCTTCCTATGCCCACCTCCACAAAGTTCAGGCATCTTCACCCGAAACCCGATTCCGAGCGTGCCTCGTTTTGCGTCCTCACTTCGCGAGCTTCTTCGGTTTGGGTCATCGGACGTACGCATTGCCGAGGGAGGCTTCGTCTTCACTTCTGGGCCTTTAGAAGCCATCGTGTGCACAACAATCCAGATCAGACTGACGGACTGGACGCCCATCCAATAACTATCGTTCATCTTGGATGTTGCCGATAGATAAGATCTGCCGAGTCCTCGTGTCTTCTTTTGCTTCTCGCTCGTTCGGTATCGGAATTTGGTGTGTACTCAGTTAATTTCCCCCCAAATTCCCGATCTTCTGATTTCGTCTAGACGGATATGACGTCGAGGACGCTGGTATTGTATCCGAGATGGGCATGATTTTCACATTTGAGGTACGAGCTCTCCTGGCACGGTAAAATTATTTTCTGAATCTTATTCTAAAGAGAGTTCAGTGCTGATCAACATGATTCCTTTTGGCATCTTGATTTTCAGTACATATCAATCTGCGCTGTGTTATGGATCTGCATAAAATCTCGTTTCGCCACGCTCATCAATTCATCGGATTTGAGTGTTCGAATCCACGTGCGTTCTTGCTCCGATAAGAGCACTCAGTGCTCCAAAATGCGGCATTGGGAAACAATCGCAGTTTTGTCGGAGGGGGTATTGGCCTCGTGCGAGCATGGACTGTTCCACGACTTCCGCGGGTTTTTTAAGTTCATTCATTTTTTTTTTCTTTGGCATTTGATTGTTGACCGCATGGTATGCTTGTCAAGTGGGACGCATCGGCGCCTGGTTGTCGAATTTCTATTCATGAAGGACTCGTGGCCGAAGTTTGATATTCTCCACGTTTATTGTGACTCGGAGGTTCTCGTCGATACTGAGCAGGTGCGTCGCACGAGGTGTGGCTAACCTAGAAATGATGGAATTTTTCACTTCGGTATATTCATCCTGCGACTCTCGTCCTGCTATTGTTGGGGACATCGAGTCAGATACCTCGATGGACTTATCCCTTCACCACTCCGTACTACACTACACCCATACTGTACAGGTTTGAAAAAGGAAGGGCTTTCTATCTTTCTATCGGACACGCCAGAGCGTCATGATAGCCCTTCTGATTATCCGAAACACGATCATCGCGGCCACCTGCCTGCACAATTCTATCATCAACCAGGTATGTCGCCTTCAGAATCAGACGCCTCTGCTTTATGTGCTAGAGCCATTGAAGGGACGCATGCGCAAGGTGCGTGTTCTCCAGTACAGCATCTCCCATCCGGAATTGTGTACTCTCGAGAATTGAGCGTTGTGCCCGTCTTTCCCGTTTTCAAAGCCTTGTCAATGCAGTTTGGGTACGTCAGGTCGTAGTCCGTCGCTTCTCGTTGCTATCATGTACTCCATGGGTAAGTAGTCTGTGTTTGTGTCCCTGCATGGTAGCAGCCTTTTGGCCTCTGAGTCCTTGCAATGCTGTAATCGGTAGACGCGCACTCTTACGAGGCCACGGAGGAACCGTATGCTCCGGGTTTGAGGTCGCCGTATGATCTCGAGTGATGCTCTCTTCTGCACCATCATGCCTCAGTTCATATTGGAGCAGATGCTCAAATGCATTTTCATATGTGCGATTGAAGTCTAACCGATCACTGTCCTCCCTCCCTTCCGAACAAAAAAACTTCTCATGAAGGTTAGTTCACCAGTCGCATCTTGTCACAAGCACCAATCCTTGCCATCACCCCGGTGCGTTTCACCATTTCTGTTACGGCGACTGAGACAGCGCGCTGAATTCAGCAAACAGTGATGTACGTCTTGCGTCTTCTCACTCAGATCTGCTGCTTCCCTTGCAGTTGCGACAGCCGGAAGCGATCATGTCCAAGATGTGCACTGTGCTTCTATTCGGGCAGATCGGGTATGCCACCATACTGCAGTTTCCCTCTCAACTGCGGTTCCGGCGTTTTTTATGTCTGCCCCATGGACACATTGAATTGTGGATCAGTTCCTATGGGGAGAGACTGGTGGATTCACCATGCCACCGGCTCTGACCTGGTCTGTGATGCCCGCGAAGCGAAGCGTTCAGGTTCTTGAGCTACTCGGTATGGTACCAGATATTGCCAATTTAGCAATGGGTGCTCTTGGTCGTTTACTATCCCTACTTAGCAAAGGCTGCCTAGGAGAGTCAAGTCTGCAGAACCGGCACCCGTATGCTTCTGAGGTCAATGGGGACATACGCCGTCGCGAACCGTAATGAGCTTTTGAGGGAAAAGGTTTGGGGTTGTGCAAAATGGTGAATGCAGCTGTTGTCAGTAGCATCTTGCGGCCAGCGATGTACTATTGGGAGTATGAGACCGCATTACACCCCATGATGAGGACGACGATTGCGCTCGGCATAGAACAGAATGCCATATACTAGAACTCGAAGCTTTCAGAAGCCACATGTGCGCGTACAAATGGGGCGATCATAAAGATTTGATCGTAACATAAACACCTCTCGTGCTTTACAACGTGTATACATACAAGGTACATGTTCCGTCGGATCATCCAGCCGATGGATTGAAGCAAGGTTGGAGACAATCGTGCCGGCATACTCTAAATGGCAACATTAACTATGCAGCGAATGCAATAATGATCTTATTCACCTATGCAGGACGTTCATCTCGACCCCAACACATGAACTCGGTCGCCGGACTACTTCGAAGTATCCAATATCTCTTTGATTGGTCCATTCCGCAACCAGTCAACAGTGACGTCTTCCAAGTGATCATCGAAGTCACCAAATGGGACCCGTGCTCTCGAGAGGTGTAGGCCAAGAGCGGGAGCGGAGGGTGTGACGTGTAAGAGAGCAGGCGAAGCAGGGCGGAAAGTTGTCGATGAAGAAGATGTGGGGAGATACGGCTGCGATCAAAAACAAGAAGTTAAGATCTGTGAGTCAGATGGATGAGAAGCATGCATACAATCAAGGCTGGTTCGTTTTCTACGCTTAATTTTGTCCCATCGATCTATGAGTTTGTTGTGGTCAGCCGACTCAACAGTCAATCTTAAGTACACGGGGCTCACCACGACCGCAATAGCATCGGCGAATCCTTCCTTGACTTTCGCTGCAACTCGCTCACCCACGGGTCTCAAAGTACTCTCGTCCACGCGGTCAGATGCCTGGTAGTACCCTACGAGTGCCAGACCCCGACTTTCCGCGTGTCCCTTAGCCTCACTCACGAAGCAGAGCACTCAGCATAGTTAGGACTATCGTGGCAAGTGTAACACACCAGATCAAGCCCAATTTCCATCATCGGGCTCAAACTCGTCCAATGGTGCAATAGTGGAATCGCGTCTACTATCCGCACGTCCGAACCCTGGGCATCCTGTGAGCCCAAGAGAACCCCGTTTACAGGTTGGTGGGGGTGCTTGAACGCGTGCACAACTAGCTTCGCGTATGCAAGGTCATTAAAGGTGTAATTTGGCATTTTGAAAAGCAACGCCTGGACTTTCGAGTGTAAACGGTGCGGGAACAGAACGAGGGTTGCCTGGCAGCCGCCGGACCCATCTGGCAAAATCGAACAGGGTGCCGCGGAGTTGGAATACTCATAGCACCTCGCCACTTACAGTAAGATCAGCAATGGGCGCTCAAGCATTCAAGCGGCCGGGCCTATGACCGCAGGTTTCCTTTCTCCAACACACTTCTCACCTTCACACTTACATTCAAGATTCCGCCCATGGATCTGCACGGAACTCACTGGATTACATCTCGGTCGGGAGACGCTCACCGTCGTGGGACCCGGGTGTTTATGAGCAGTGGTCGGCTCGCAATCCGCAAGGTCAGCCATCCCCCGAGGCCTCACCCATGACGTATAAAAGCAGACAGGTTGTGGCCACTTTGCCGCGTCGACCGCAGCAACGCGAGTCGTCTCCCGCGTCTTCCGTTCTCAGCCTTCGTAGCATCATTACTGATCTTTTTGTCGACGACCATGCCAATGTCGCAGATTTTCCGTGTTGCCCTCGTTCTGGGTGTGTTGGCCGCCACGCCTGCACATGCGGCATCTCAGAAGCTTCTGAAAATATCTTTCTCGTCCTCAATGTGAGTTGATTTTATTTTTCTCCTTCGCTGTGTTTGATCTGGAAACTGAGCGACCGATGTAGCATGAACTCCCCCGCGACGTCGAGCCTATTTGCAAACTTTGCAGCGAACGGTGAGCATTGCTCGACCGTGACTGCTGATAAACTGTGTATAATGGCTTTGAGCAGATCCTAGCGCTTCGACGGACAACGCCGTGCTCAAAGCAGTCGTCCCTGGTAAGCATGGCAGCAGACACGCATTCGTCTGTTCCTCATATCTAGCACACAAAATTTGCAGTCCAAGCTGGGAATTGTCAGACCTTCAAAGACGTTCTCATCGACACCGGAAGTGCCATATTATGGGTGGGTGGCGAAAATGCATACGAACCTGGTGCGAACACTCGAGCGTACGTTGCATGTGGATCTTCCGGTCTGGCTTTAACGTCCCGTCTCACATCCGATCGTGTCATAGTTTGAATCAAACTTTCAGCATCGGCTATGGTACAGGCGGCGCAAGCGGTATCGCCTATTTGGACAAGGTTACCATCGGCGCTGCGACAGTCAACTCTCAAATTATCGGCTCAGCCAACGAGACTACCGCGTTCACGCTCGTTAGGCCCATTGATGGTATTTGTACGTGTCTTGAACCACCTTCCACTCACGTTCGACGGCGGACTCACAGAAGTGGTCTTTCTACTGTCACGCCTTGTAGTGGGTTTGGGCCCGCATGGTTCCAACTATGGTGAAGTGTCCGGATTCAACACCACACCCACCTTCGTCGAGAACCTGGCTTCGGAGGGCACCATTGACGAAGCGATGTTCGGGATCTACGTCAACGGGTTGGATGCCTCCGATGGCACAGAGATTGGGCAGGGTGAGATCACCTTCGGTGGCATTGATGAGAGTAAGATTCGGGGTGAGTCCGCGCATCTGTTTCCCTCCGAAAGAGGGACGTTGACTGAAAGTGATATTGATTCACCTCGCGCAGGTGAGATGGTTTGGCTGCCGCAGAACGAACCGTACAATTATCGCTGGTCGTTTAACGTGAGCCTTTGCTTTCCGTCTTCGTCGGGGTCAGCATTAACGATTATTTCTGAATTCCAGGTGTCGAGTCTCAGCTTTGGGAACCTTTCCCTGGTAAACGATACCGAGCCTGGCCGAACCGACACCGGCGTCCTCGGCCTCGGTATCCCCTTGTACGTCTTTCCCCCCTTCCCTCCAGGATTGAATCCACCGGTTTACGTCACCTC
>SGPL01000659.1:0-16456 GCA_004802705.1 Bondarzewia mesenterica
AAAGTGGCGCACCGTGCTCGTTCCCGTCCATCGATAGATTGTCGACGGGTGCGAGTCGGACCTGTACATCTGCCACGTGCCGTTCATCAACCGGTCCACAGACAGGAACGTGCCTTCCAGCCTGAAATTGTTCTGCACAGAGCACCAAGTCAGCTTCAAATCCAATGGGATTCGGGGAGACGGACGGGCGTACACGTGGATTTGCGCCGACAAATTGCGCCGAAACGGTGTCTCCGGCGTGATAGGCCGACAAGCTGACGTCTGCGGTGACATCGCCGAAACCGGAGCCGATACCCGCGCTGTCAAAGACGACTCCGGTCTATGTGTAATGTGAGTATATTGGGCAGTGGAAGGGTGGGGGCAGAACGACGCGCGAGCAATCAGTCGATTGAATCGGACGGATGGTCAGATGTCACAACGTCGACGGCTGTGTCTCTGAGCGGAGAGATGCACACGTACCCGCAGCGAAATCGCGTCCACAGTCAGATCCGCTGGTGCAGGATCCGATGAAGGCGTGCCGGAGGCATTTTCCGCCAAGTATGAGACAAGGCTGCCGTACTTGTTGATATACGCGTCCAACGTGTCTGCATGACCCGCCATCGCCGGTCAGAAGAAAGACACGACCGGAACGGCCAGGAGATCACGACTACTCACACTGCCCGAAAATCGTCGAAGCGCCCTCGTACCGCTGTACACTGTACTCCTCCTTGGTTGCAACATAATGAGCGTATGTGTTTGCCGGGCCCGCAATAACGACATATGCGTCCTCGCCAAGCACGCCCTGCGCTATCAATTGCGTCCGAATGGCGTTTCTATCGGCCAAGAAAGACAGATGAAACAAAAAAAAATGACAACGAAGATTTAGATGAAAACAAGGGGGGATGGAAGGACCCGGTCGATCAAAGTTGCTATGCTAATGAACGACCTGCCACAATGATGATGCCGTGCAATAAAGACGAACATACCGCATGCGTCGACCTGCCATCGTGGTCAGCTCTCCAGGCATGATCAGCATCACCAAATTGCCAACGCGGAACATCTGGATGTTGACTGTGTGCGGGGACCATTGGTACGGCGTGTTTGCATAGCCCTACGAACCCACACAGCATCCGAACAGAAATAATTAGCGCTCTGTATACATCCTAATGTTACTCGGTCTGGGACAACGTACCGTGTCCAGAAGGATTGGCTTCGGGTATTGGCAGGCGATTTGTTCCGGGGGCGGGTTAGGCGTGACAAAGCCTAACAGCGAATACCAATACAATTGTTGGGATCTGCTCGAGAATGTAGTCCTCGGATCGCGAAGCACTCACCTTTAACAATCTCCCAAAACGGATTCCTGGGGTAAGGAAAGAAGGTGAATGGAGAATAAGTTAGAGGCGTGCGGATCTTTGTGGGATGAATGATAAACGACGGGCGTACTGGCTATGCGACGAGTTGTCGCCTTGGACGAAATCGAAAGCACCCGGGCCATCACTAATTCAACGGGTGTCAGCGATATTGAAAGGTAGACAGCCTTTTGCGAGCGTACGTTGTTCCACCTGCAAACGAGAATCCTGGAAACATGGAAATAAATCGGGACGTATGATTTGTTAACAACATCGCAGCAAGCTGAACCGCGAGCGCGATGATTCTCACCCATAGCCGGAGGACACGTCTGGACGGTGGTACCGTTGGGCAACGTGAAGGAGTGGAAAGACCTAGGATACGGTCGCGCATGTCAGCTCAACAAGACCTCTTTTACTAGGATGATGACGCAGAGAAATATGCACATATTGAGGTACGTATGGATACTCCGTACGGGGCCAGAGACCGCGGCCAGCTTACTGTTCATCAGCGTATGAGCCCCGTCGACTTGCAACTGCGCGATAATCCTATTGGACTCAAAGTCCGAGATCCGGAAGCCAGGCCCTCTGGTTTACATATTACATGTCAGTGACTGATTGACTAGCTTAGCGGAGCCGCATACCTCCCATGACAATCTTCGGCGAATCCACCGCACGTTGAGCTGTTGAAATCACACAGCTGTCCGTCGTAGTCCTTTCCTGGGCTCTCGCAGAATGCCCCAAGTCTACCGCACCGTCAGTGATCTGAGCCTGAAGGAACAGATAAATCGTAAACGCACGTGTTGGGGCTCGTGTCACCGACGTTTTGCTTGACCTGCAATTATTGATCGACTCTCAACGCAGGAGGGGGCACGTACATTGCGTGAAACCAGCGACGAAAGTATTGTTACCCGGCATCGCAGATGGCTCGATCATGGCTGCGTATAATAACACGGCCAAAACAAGAAAGATTAACTCCGAAAATGTCGGATCAACGGGTACAAGCATACCTTCGTACAAGTACGCCGCCATGCCCTTGTTATCACTACTGACCAGCGTATTGTTCTGTCCATCGTAAAATCAGTCTAAACATGCCGACCCTAAAGAAAAGATAGCCAAGCAGCCTAACCTCATACAAACTTGTACCATGGACCGCAAAGAAGCTCAAGAATCCACGGGCATTCCCACTGGCATCATCGAAGCGTAGCAAGGACAATTCTTTGTCCTGGTCATACTCATACAACGCACGCTCATCAGCCGGGTTCGCGAGATACGCCGACGGGCTGCGGTTGGTGTTGCCATCGACAACGCTGGTGTTACCGATACTAAGGCGACCAGGTGCGAGGCTAGCATGTGCGCGCTGGACGGCGAGCACCGTGCCCGCGACGATGGCGTCTGCGGTCTCCTTGACGTACCCTAGTGCGGTCACCTGTGGTAGAAGGTTCTCGAGGTACCCGCCGACGCCTGAGTGCTGGTGCGTGCTTCCCAGTGCTATGTTGTCGTCGCTGTAGAGTCCGGGGTAGAGCGAGGATAGCTGGGAGACGATCGAGCGCCGGATGCCAGTGTCGCCCATGGCGATGTCTGCGATCCCGGTCATCGGCATGAGCGGGTGGATGTGCGGGTGGGCCAAGAGGATAGTGGCCGGGGGACAGGAGGTGATAATGGGGGGGATGAGTTAATTGGGTGGAGCGATGGGGATGGATAAGGGGAGGGGGGGGGGGGTGAGACGTACCGGCGTTGATGTAGACGACGCGGTTAGTTGAGTTGGCGGCATCCGCAATGATCCAAGCACGACTTCGTTGACGCAAGTGGAGTCCAGTATCGGTTTGTGCGAGGGATGCGTAGCCCTATGGGGGAGGGATGGAAATACCAGAAGCGCATCAATACACCATCTGACTCGTCGATAACAAAAAGGGGGAAAGGCATATTGAGTGAAGGCAACGACGAGCTCTCTCAGCCGAACAGTGCGGTGGAAAGGGGGCGGAAAAGGGGGGGGGGGCTTGCCAAAACACTGTGCCGACCGCGAGCGAGCAAGCAGGCATCCGAAAACCCCGTCAAAAGACACCGTGATCGTGCACGTCGTAGCCACCTCGATCCTATTACCACAAAAAAAAAAAGAAATAACGGATCCAATCCCAAACACAAAACCAACCGAGACACAAAGACAAAGAGACAGACGGCGAAACAGTCACAGAGGAAGAGGTAAACAAGGTCGTGGACCTGCGACAGTGTCGGAGACCGCACTGCACGGGGGGACAAACTTCTCAGGTGAAAAAGAATCCCCGTGGCATAAACACACTACACGCGCGACATGAGCGGCTGGCTGGGGGGCGTCTCTGTCCGGGCAAGACTCGACCCTGTTTCTGATCACACCGCTCGCTCAACTGCTCTTCTAATAGCGCTCTAGCATGGGAAAAAGACTTCTCTCCTCCCGTCCCGCGTCGGAGCCACCCGCTGCCCAACCGTATCTTTAATTCGTTCCACCTTTCCTTCTTTATTTTCCTGTCATGTTTAGTTTGGTTTTGGTTTTTAGACTCCGTGTCTTGGGGTTTCTAGGGTCGAATCAGAACGCGCCTGCGTTCGATGACCGCCTGGAAATCGGGTCGATGAATTCGGATTGAACCATACAGACTTGGCTCGATCCAATGAGTCCACTGGACCGCTGCCTATAAAAAGGTCACCGCGTCGAAGTCGACGCCACAGGGTGAACAAGAAGCTGTGATTCTCCCGGACCACGAAGACCAACCACCCAAATAACTCACTGCGCGACGGCCCCCGTTCCCTCGCCTTCGATCTTCACATGAACAATGACAAGAGAAGGTTGGTGAAAGTCCCAGGTGGGATTTACGAAACCTCACCGCAACGACCGGACCAAACGCCCAGCCAAACACACAAACAAACAGAAGGGACGGACGGACAGACAGGGGGAAAACGTACCATCATGTTGGTCTCCACGACAGGTCTGCCAACCCAAGGGGGATCATGACAAACGTGATGTTGTCAGCTCGCATCCTCGGCAGTGCAATCAGCACTAAGCATGAGATAACAACTTACCCAGTTATGTCCCCGATACCTGGTGTACGAAATTTGGTCCGCCGTCAGTAATCAGGAAGTGTTTGAAAGAACAGAATTTCGTGAACGAGAAAGTGGGTGGTGATTGAAAGGCAGGCAGACTGTCTTCGAAATCGCGTATCGTTCGACTGCTCCGCGCGAGCCGCGATCCAGGACGATCGAACAAGAATTATTATTAATGAAATTGATAGAGAGAATAGCATCGATCGAGGCAAGGAGCTCTATAACTCAATCCTGATTTCTTTCCTTTCACAGAATTCACCGGTTGAAGAAAAACGTAAAAACTTGGGCGCGAACGACCCGAGCCCAGAAGTGAGTGAAGGAGGTTATCCTGATTCGGGAGGAGGCGAAAAGCCAGACGCCCGTCAACAATAGGCTGGGGCTCCACCAAGTAGGAGCACCCATTGACCGGCAAAGCGCTAACTTATCTTTGAATCAACGTGAAAGGGGGTTGAGATCACCCGTTGAACCCCTCGTCACGGTTTCAGAACGTCCATAGTCCATATGATTCCGAAAAGACGAGACGGTGTCTGTCCCGATGAGCAAAACTGAATCACTGGCCGTGGACCAGTCGGCGAAGTAAGTGAACGACCCGTCAGCATCGTCGTGTGAAACGACGAGCTGCGGTGAATCTGTCGCGATACGGCCAACCGATCAGTCGCATCGACGCGGCGGTCCACATACGGCATGAGACACTTGCCCCCTTGGAGCCCCCAGAGCCTAGGCGTGTCAAAGACGATGAAAAAGAAAAGAAAGAAGCTCATGCCATCCCGAAGATACCACCGGGTCGATTCGCCCAACAACAAC
This sequence comes from Bondarzewia mesenterica, assembly GCA_004802705.1. Classification (NCBI taxonomy): domain Eukaryota; kingdom Fungi; phylum Basidiomycota; class Agaricomycetes; order Russulales; family Bondarzewiaceae; genus Bondarzewia; species Bondarzewia mesenterica. The sequence goes on from SGPL01000659.1 coordinate 5,205, forward strand.
GCGAATTCGGCCAGTCCGACCAAAAATAAAATCCACCTGCGATGGACCGGATCGCGTTTGCTTCTTCCATTGTCTTTTTATTTCGTGCTTCATTTTTAAAATTAAAATTAAAATAAAAGAGGAAAAAATCCTTTTTCAGGGAGAAAGAAATGGAGATGGAACGTGTCCGTGCCGAACACATGTGCGAAAGGTTTAACAGACGCGACACGTTTGATACATTGTATGCGTGAGGGGCGTGCAGGAGGCACGCCCTTGATCACGGGACCGAACGCGTCTCCTGAAGTCTCGGGGCAACCATGGTCCATAAGTCCCACTCATCCCCGCACATCCTCCATGATGGAGAACTGACGTTACGTCCGAAGATAGCTAGCCATCTCACACCACCATCACCACCGATAACAGATAAAGAGAGAGAGAAAACGGAACGAACGAAAGCAAAGAAACGAATTTTGGAAAAAAAAAGACTCACCCAACCCAAGCAAATACCCAGTTCCCGTTGCCTCTCCCACTACCATCGCATCCGACGAGGTTCCGACAGGCGGTCCAGAGGTTGTCTGACTGGCAGGCACACCAAACACGCTCTGGGACACAAAGAGCGCAGTGACGCACAAGAGCGCGCGGCGCATGATGTCGAGGAGGGGATGTGCGGCGTAAAGTTGTAACACGGGCATGGCGCGTGTGTTCTGTTCTGTTATGATGTATATGGGAAGTCAGGGATTCGAGTGTGATAAGGCGGGCTCGTGCTGCTGGGTGGGCTGATGTACACGGTTTCGTCTAGGTGCCGATGGGCGGGTGGCTACGCTGCAGAACACCTTCCCCCCACATGCTGCAGGGTTCATAGGGACTTCTTTCAAGCAGGTGATGCGCAGGCGCCGAAACAAGCCTATGTATACCTTGCTTGGGATAGGTTGGAATTCGCCGGCCGGGCTGAGTCAGGTTTCGGAGAGTGAGTGATCTGGTAACTTGCAAGTTATTGTGCTCCTAATTGTTTTTCTTCGTTTGCTGTCTTGTTGTCGTCGTTGGTTTTTTAGAGAGAGGTAGAGTGCGGGTGGGATGGTGAGTTCTGGAGGTCGATACTACTACGAGAGCTTAAGGTGTCCGACGAGCGATGTCACTGGGTGGCTGACGGATCGGCAGGGACTCGGAGATCTGCATGCATACGCCGAAACCGATGGCATGCCAACCACGGGCTGTGACAAGGCTGTGACGTACTTGACTTGATTCAGCTCAAAAAAAACTCGTCTGCAATGCTCTGCATTCACATTTGCAACTGAGTTTTCGACACTTTCCACCGACTAGGAAGGTGAGCCTAGGTGAGCTCACGTCCGGCGAAGCATTATGAAGGAAATTGCTAGGTATATTATGCCCATGCCAATCGTTCGCCTGTCCTTACCGTCCTCGGCGTGACACCAGAGACATGGAGGCTCATGGAGGACAACTTCCTCGAATGCCCAATGAATAATTTTGGCTCGCTGATAATGAAAAAACCCACATCGCTCTCCGCCGTCCACGACCGTTCAACCCGAACCCGATACGCCTGACGACCTCGGCGTATTTTTCCTCACTCAATTCATCGACATCGTCGTGGGCGAAAAACGCCCGGGTCGAAATGGAGAAGGATCAGGAGGTTACGAGTTGGTTGGTGCCGTGGACGAGGCTGTTCAATCGATGTTGCATCACGCTGAATGGTACGAAGCCGATGAAGACGAACTTCACTATCACGTTACGAGGACAGGGAGGGGTGAAATCAGAAAATTCGCGAAAATTGACATGAATTGGAGACGTGGCCTTCTAACGATGACAATCGACTCCAGTCACGTCTCCTACAGTCTCCAACTCCGCGATGAACATTTAAACCATCAGTCGACGCATAAGTAAGCACATGTCGTCATTTGAGTCCTTGTGTTCTCCAGTTAAAGTGATGTTACGTCTTCCGGGTTTCAGGACCGTATCGACATCTTGTGGGATGGCGTTGAGATAGGTGCGTCGATAAATGTCGTAACTCACATACTTAGATACGCACCGGTACCTCAGCTCTAATCTGTCGTTTTCACCGTCATAAGTAGCAAGCTCTACTGCCATACCATCAAGTCTTCCACCTTCAGCTGGAAAGCTTCATAATTGTAAGTCGAGCAGATAAGTATGTTGACTCTTGAGGGGTCTCTCAAGGCGAGATTGAGACACGTCCAAGCTCATGGACAGGGATTGTCTCCACTCTCCCCCCCTTGCGACATTGACATTCCCGTGTGTCGATCTCCACTCCACTGTCCGTTGACCATCGGAACTCCCTCAAGGCTTCGAGAGCGATATCCAGGTCGCCGATCGGTCCACCTTTGCACCTAGGCCTCACATCTCTCACATGTTCAAAGGATGCTCTTGCGATCCATACGACACGGTTGGGTCCGAATCCGCATCTCGATGAGCACGTCCAGTACAGCTCTACCGAATAACGACATTTTCGGACGTGTCTCATTTCGCGCTTGGCAAGCGTATTTTTTTTTCTTCAAGGATCTGTCTGCTCTCGTCTTCGACATGATTCATATATCCTTCTTCGCCCTACGTGCCGCCTCTCAGGGTTGCTGTGATCTTGATGCACACACTAGTCCTTGCGCACAATGTACAGTCGGTGAAATTGGTCTTCATCATGTCTTGCCGCGGAGCGCCCATCTGCACTAGTACTGTGCAAGCCAGCTTCCTATGGTGTTCTTCTTCCCGTGTTTTCTCCGAGAATGTGCGCCCAACTGCGCTACTTATTTAATCATATATATGTCCATCACCCTGCCTGAGTATATATCTTATCGTCCCGCCAGTTCCTCCTCACGCCACGTGCCCTGCATCTCGTCTTTATCATTTGCAGGAATACGAAAGATACTGCGAGCTTGTTCAACATAAGTACCACCACCCATCACCCAAATCGAGTGAAACAGCACCCGCATCTGGCCAACGAAGTGCTGCCATTTCGGGGTGTCTGTGTCGACTGCCTGCTGCCATCACTTGTGCATGCGGGCTGAAATGCCCATGCTCTCCTGGCGCTGAGAGCACGTGGATCCCCACTCCATATTGTCCATCTATTTATCAGACGGGAGGTGGGAAGACGGGCAAAAATAGTCCAAGTGGGGAGAGGTGCGGAGACCTAGCTAGCTGGCTAAATTTAGATCTACGTAAATACACTAATACTGGGGTGAACAATGTGGGATGACGAATGGTTCAAGCTCAAGCTCAAGTTTGAACAGAGTCGATCGACCGTTGAGCTTGCACTAGTCCAGCTGGCCCACAGGCTGCTCCGGTCTCTCTACCCCCCACCACCATCAATCCGACCAAACACCTCCCTCGTCCGTCCCCACAAACATGGCAGACCGCCCCCTGTCGGAAGTTCCGACCGAGTACGCGACGCCCCTCCACGCTCCTTTTCACCTCCCCAACGACGACACCGACATCCCTCCCTACCTTCAACCCGGTCCTTCCCTATCCACTTTTCAAAGAGAAAGAGACTCTTACGCCAACAATAACACCCCTCGCGATTCGTACGCCCCCGCCAACGACCTAACATCCCCAGACAACTCCACCCCCTTCCTGTCTGATCCAGAACGTCCTAGCGAAAACAATTCCCTCTCCCTAGGCATTAAAAAGGCAGAACCCACCACCGTCCTCGTCTCCTCTGGCCGAACACCCTTGTACAAACGCCCTCTGTTCTGGCTCGCAGCTGCCATAGCCCTCGTCGCTCTCGTCCTCGCCATAGTCCTCCCCGTCTACTTCGTCGTCGTCAAACCTCATCATTCTTCTTCCAATAATGTCGATACTTCTTCCGGCTCGGGCGGTGGCGGGACCGTCGGAGGTGGTACAGGTAATCCTGCCTCGCCGAAAGGGGCGACGTCCGGTGGGGACGGGTCTACTGTCGTCATGAGCAACGGACAGACGTTTACCTATCGGAATCAATTCGGTGGTTATTGTGAGTCGTCATTTTCTTTTGAAAAAAAAAAAGACAGTGGGTGCCTTTGTCAAATTTCTGTTTCCGCACGGATTTGTGTGGAGTTTGGGCGCTGTTGGAGTGGAGTTGATGCCGTCATGGGCCCTGTGGGTCGTTTTTTTCTCGATTTTGCCCGCGCTTGCATGCATCCTGGGCTTGTAGAATACCGTCAGTAGGCCTGGCGTGCGCGTGAGGGATGAGTTTGAAGCCGAGTTATTCTCGGAATCGACTCGCCCAGAACGGGGTGACCCTCCGGCGCAGCCCTTTCCACGCAATGAGTCCCCCTTTGGGATGGGTGCGCGCTTCAATGCCTTTCTAAACTTCAACCAAGTCGTCGGAAGGATGGCAGTGCGCTCCCGCGTCCTCAGCGCGCCGTCCGCAGAGTGTCGAGGTGATGATGATTTGCGTGCACCTTGCAATCACTGATAGATAGGAGTTCCCGTAAAATTGACTGCCACAGCGTCACGTTTATATGCTGCTCGCACTCTTGTTTAATCAGAGAAACTTCATGGCATGAGAAAGAGAGACGCGATTTGTGTGTGCGTGCAGTCGGCGTTGGGTGCACTACGGACAATCATCTTCCTATTTTTTTTAATTTTTATCTCCTTTCGTCGATCCGAAAAGACGCGTATCATATTCTGATCCACCACTTACTCACTTGTCCTCGCAGGGGTATACGATCCCCAAGACCCCTTCAACACCAACGCGCGCCCGAATGCGTGGACGCCCCCGCTCAACACGAGCTGGACCTGGGGCGCCGACCGCGTGTACGGCGTGAACCTCGGCGGGCTGTTCGTGCTCGAACCCTTCATTTCGCCCGCGCTGTACCAAAAATACCCCGGCGCGGTGGACGAGTGGACGCTCAGCGAGCTCATGGCTGCTGATAACTCGACTGGTGGGGGGTTGCAGGCGCAGCTCGAGGCGCATTATGATACGTTCATCGTGCGTGGGCTTAAAGTTGTCTCAATATGATCTGTTTCTTTTGCTGACTTTCTTTTCGTCGATGTGCGTCGTGTATGCTCTCTTTTTGTTTGAGAGCAGACCGAACAGGACTTGGCACAGATCGCGGGGGCGGGTTTGAATTGGATCCGCTTGCCCATTCCTTACTGGGCGATCGAGACGTGGGACGGCGAGCCTTTTTTGCCTAAGGTGTGCTGGAAGTGCGTCTATTCCGATTTGCGCGCACGCGAATCGTCGTTTTTTGACTTTTGACTTTTTGATGTCTCTCGCTTCAGATATATTCTCCGCGTATTCGAATGGGCGCGCAAGTACGGGGCTGCGGATCTACCTTGACCTGCACACCGTCCCAGGATTACAAAACGGTGCGTCCTTGTTGTGAGAGATGATCTGTAGAACGAGCAAACACGCGAGTCACGCTCAGTCGTCCGTCTCGTAGGAGGGAATAAAACGACTGAATTAGTTGTACCTGTAGAACGAGCAAACACGCGAGTCACGCTACGAGTAGGAGTAAGTACGAGTAGCACAAGGAGCAATAAAGTATGGAGCTCACCTCAGTTGTCCGTCTCGTAGGAGGGAATAAAACGACTGAGGGAGCTCCGACTACATCCCGACACTGATAAACTACTCGGGAAAGCCGGAACCGGTACAGGCACAAAAAGTCGGGTGAGTTGGGAGATCTAAGGTAACGAGTCATAACAACGGTCACCTCATCCAGTGAGGCGGCCTCTTACTTCAACACTCCCCCTAGGTCGCCGTAATTCCTAACCGCACGACCAGTTCACGGTGATGATCGCGAGGAATCCCCTTCGTCAGAATATCCGCCAAATTGTCCGCTGACCCAACGTGTTCAACTTCAAGCTCACCGGCCTCCACACGCTCTCGGACAAAGTGATACCGTACGTCGATATGCTTGGCTCGGCTGTGGTTGACATACTCGCGCGTGAGTATATTGGCACTGAGATTGTCGCCGAAGAGCAACCCAGGTCCATCGGCAGGAATCTCCAACTCGCGAAGGAGCATGTGGAGCCAAATGGCCGTTTGCGCAGCGGCAGCGGCAGCAATGTACTCAGCCTCCGTTGTGGACAGCGCAACTGATTGCTGTTTCTTCGAGCTCCAAGCAATAGTCCCACCAGCAAGCAGGAAGACCCAGCCTGTCGACGAACGCCTGTTCAGCTCAACAGCATAATTGGCATCAAAATATCTGACCAGCCGGGTGTCACCCTGCCTCCCGTCGTAGGTGATACCATAGTCTGCAGTACCCTTCAGATATCGGCACAGGTGCTTGACGGCCTTCCAGTGACAAGTGCCAGGTGCATTTGCGAATGACCCAAGGACCTGCACGGCATACGAGATGTCGGGTCGGTTGGCAACTGCCAGGTAGTTTATCGCACCTAGGATTTCGCGGTATGGCTCTGCCCGGCATGCTGCTCGCTCTGCATCATCGATGGGTTTGAACAAGCGGTGATAAGCTCCCCCTGCAGGCAAGGGAGTCACTTCGGCGCTACAATCTGCCATATCAGCATGCTCCAAGACCCGAAGAAGGAACCCACGCTGAGAGATGTGAACAGTCTTGTGTGGACGGTCGCGCTCGACTTGAATTCCAAGAATGAATTCGGGTTCACCATTGGCTCCCCCCATATCCTTGATGCGGTAGGCTGTGCCGAGCTCCCCCTTCACCCGTAGAGTCTCCGCTGGGCTGGTGGACAGTCCCAGCGTGTCATCTGTATGGGTAAGGGTGATTGTGCGATCGGTTCCAGTTGTCTTTGAGCGAGTGCAGTAGTCAGCGAAGAGGCAGGAGTAGCCCATGCGCTGGTAGGCTCGATCTAACTCGAGCCACCAGTTGTTGCCACCCTGTTTCATTCCGTAGATGGCCTTGTTAAGTCGGCAGACCCAGTCCTCCCTTCCAGGCTCTTCAAAGCCTCGCGGCTGGTGCATGTATATGTCCGAGTCGATTGGGGCATTGAGGAATGCACTTTCAAAGTTGACTTGCCAGAGTTTGAGGTCCATGATGGCCGCGAGCGCGAGCGCAGTCCGAACGGTTTCGAGATGGACAACAGCGGCCGATGTCCAGAGGAAATTTACCCCAAATCTCTGTGAATAGCCTTTTCCAACTAGCCTTGTCTTCTGCCCAGTGACTTTCCCATCAGCATTGAATTTCTCTGCAAAGACCCAGCGATAATCCATACTCACGCATTTTGGTGAGTTCTTTTTCTATTGCCTCCTGCCAGAGCTCTGGGTGCTCCATGGCTTCCTCCAGAGTCTTTGGAAGTGCGTGCGCTGTGTCGGCGATGAAGGCGAGGACGCTGTCCGTGAAGTCAGGGTCAGCGAGCGGTCCATCATGGCTCACGAGATTTGCGATCAGGTCGTCGGCGGCCCAATCATCACCGATACGACGGGCTTGCAGTTCACGGTCCTCATATTCGCGAGTCTCTTGGGCTGCTCGGGAAGAGCGCATAAGGTGAATGGATCAGCGAGGGGCGTTAGGTGGTAGAGGGAGTGAGGTGGCAGGTTTCGGCGGTGTGTGTGGGTCTGGTAAGTCCAGATTAGGAAGTTGCCTAGGGTCCTGCAGTTCCAGGGTCTTGTTGACACCTATAGGTGCCGCGTCAGCGTTTTTCAACGCTTCTGCATCCCCTTCGCTGTCGCCATTGGCGTGACGTTCCAACTCTACTGTCTCTCCCTCGACAGTGGCGACAGGAGGGCGGGACCAATGCCCAAGCCCCTCGTCAAACACGACATCACGGGATACAAAGACGTGGCCGGATGCCAGCTCGTACAGATGGTAGGAGTCTCGTCCATTGTAGCCAACGAGGAGGCACTTAACAGTTTTCCCCTCCAGCTTTGTGCACTGCTCATCCGGAACTTTCGCATAGGTGATGGATCCGTAGGCGCGGAGGTGCTCAACATGTGAACGCCGGCTGAAAATAACCTCCCAGGCGGAGGAGGTGGGGTTGCGGGCGGATGGGAGTATATTCCCAATGTAAACCGCTGTTGCGAGTGCCTCAGCCCACAGGTGAGTCAGCACGCCCCCATCATGCATCATACAGCATGCGTGTTCCGTCCAAGTATGGTTACCGCATTCTGACATACCGTTCTGTGCAGGCGAGTACAGGGCGCTCGTCTTGTGGATAACACCCTTCTCCGCACACCACTTCTTCCATAGGTCATTCACAAACTCAGTGCCGTTATCTGTCCAGATACGACAGACAGGTCAGCTGGTCTGTGTTTTCAGCCAGGATGCGAAGTTCTGCACGACTGTCAGGGTCTCCTCGGCCGTCTTCGAGGCAGAGAAGGCAATAATGGCCCATGCTGAATAGCCGTCACAGAGTCCGAACGCATAGCATTTGCCACCAAGGGATGCAGTGGGCATCGGACCCATAAGATCACCATGGATCCGTTCGCCCACCGCCGTCTCACGCTCGACCACTTCGTCAAAGGGATGTCGAGTCTGGTGACCAGCCAGGCAATCCTCGCACACAGCATCGGCAGCATTTCCAGGCTTGATGGCCATTCCGTCCACCGCTTTCGATGCACGCTGGGTGGCCTGTATCCCAATTGTGATGACTATACATTTTCTTCTCTTTTCTGATTATGTAACTTACTTAGTCACCTATATCACAAGGGGGTTAACTAGCCTTGTGACGCATCGCCCTGCGATAAGGGAGGACCGGACATCTGCGGACTCAGACAAGGGGCCAGACTTAGTCTTGGAAAACCCACTAGTCGCACCGGCTGATCTAGGCTTAGCCAGACTGGGGCCTAGATGCGTATTTATAGATTATCACATGTTATGGCACGTGATCAGTCATGTGATACTTTACTTAGCTTATTCATGCTCGGCTGACTGATACACGCTCGGCCTTGCTTACTGATATGTCGAGTTGGCTGACTGATGCACGAACACACTGCTTAGCAGGCAGGGTTCACTAGACCTGCCCTAAACATACTTACGTATTTATACTGCGGCGCAGCACCTGTGGTATCCCAGTTTTCAGCACTTGGGAATTCGCCACAGGTAAGCTCGCCCCTCTTGTACTTATCTTGTTTGCAATATTAACTTGGGAATTTGCCACAGTCGTGAGCGTAAGGCCCTGCGCTTTGAGACCACAGAACCCTTCAACACTCAACTCTCATTTTAGTGATTGTTTGGGGTTAGGCTTAGGCTGAGCCCTGACAGTTGCTGAAAACTTTCAACCACGCGCACCACCACCAAACCCTTTGTTTTCGCAGATTTCCCTTTGCCCGTACACCGTAAGTCTCGACGTAAGCCGCGCCTGACAGCCGCCAATTTACGTTACAACTTACGATACGTGAATATATACTATACTTACTCTTACACTAGCACATATAGATTAGCTTCGTTTCGCGGGGACTAGGGCACAAACCCTAAAGATACCCCAGAAAAGTGAACTGTTGGTGTTGACCCTTAAGTGGGCGGCATTCAAGTGTCCCAATCTAGAGTGTGGTAGTCAATCCCACCTAGAGCACTTGTTACAACTGCGCTTTTCTATTTACGTTTTATTCGGTCATTCTTGTACGATACCTAGGCTTAGCTGTCATAAGAGCGCGCAGCAGAGCCACATACAGTCAAAAACTAGGTTGCCCCACCTAGCTGTATGCAGTACGACAAGCGGGGTTTCTGCATCATTCGTCCCAAACACCAGTACATTTGTCAAATCTCAATCACTTTCGGTCGAGACGAACGAGGATTCCTTTAGGTCCAACGCGTTATAATCCGCTGGGAAATTCCCAAACTTATCGCGTACCTTCCTCTTCTATTTTCATCACGGGGTCCGTTTTCTCTCAAATCAACCCTACGTCATCCTGGCTGGGTTGCCTTCTGGTTACGGTAGTGACTTTCGTCATTACATCGCGTCCACGAGTGGAAACCCACAGCCGATCAACGTCGAACTCGACGCTGATATACGTGCCCCCTCCCCCATCATATCAGACACCCCCGGAAACTCCCGTACACAGTCCCGAACGGCCAACCCTTCAGATAGTAACTTCCCCCCCCCTATCCGCGCCGAATTCGCCGATCCGCCAGCTCCCCGATCCTGAAGGAGACGCATTTCTTGCACAAGGATTAGGCGGAGTATCTTTGGAAGAAGAAGACTTTTTCGCACCTCACATACCACATCCTCGAAATACAGGGATGTCAGCAGAAACCAGTGCAGCTGGAGGAGGAGGAGACGATCCCTTGGACTACGCCAAGATAGCCAAGCCAGAGCCTTTTGACGGAGACGTCAATAAAATCAAAAAATTCTTGAGGCAGTGTGAACTTACATTCATGCTGAAGCCAAAAGAGTTCCATGAAGACAGGGTGAAGATCATCTTTACTCTGTCTTATATGAGCAAAGGCACAGCAGCCGATTGGGCGGGGATCTACATCGATGCGATGATAAGCGAGAAGTGGGCGGATGGTACGCCCTATGTGGCAGATCATTGGAAGCAGTTTAAGGAGAAACTGGAGAAGGCATTTTTGGCGGTCATGGCAGACATTGACGCCAAATTAAAAATGTCTCTCATCAAACAAGGAGCTCGCCGGGTAGACGAATACATCACGGAGTTTCGTTTACTGATGGCGCACATGGGCTATAATGAGGCAGCCCACTTAGAATATTTCCGCATGGGTCTTAACCGACCCTTAATGCGGCGGAAAATCTTGATGACAGGAGAAGGGCCAGAAGACCTGGAAGACTGGTTCGTAAAGGCAGTCAAACATGACCTTCTTTACAGAGAAAACGAGGCTTGGGAAAAGGCACATAGCAGTAGCTAGACCCAAAAGAAGACCACTACGGTGGCCAAGCCCCGGGCAGTCTCTGAGGACCAGGTCAGGGGAAGTGGAAGTGGACAAAGAAAAACGTGGGATGGGCATGTAGTCCCACGGCCACAACAAGGAAGGTTGGACGAGCCAATGGAAGTAGACGCGATGAAGCAACGCCGCCCGATCATTTGTTATAAATGTCAGAAACCCGGCCACATCGCGCGTGACTGCCGCTCGCAGATCAACTTTAACGAAATGGACTGGAATGAGATCCGGGCCCTTGTTCTTAAAGAAGAAAAGGGCAAAGGCAAAGCACAGGAGTTCACGGAGGGCTCCTCGAAGGATTTTCAAGACGGAAGCGACTAGTTGGTACACAGTCATCTTCCAGAAATAGTTTCTCTGTTCTTTCGGATGCGGATGGACAAGGTGCAGAAGCTGACATGTTCATACATGATTCAGAAATAAAAAAAAATCTGTTGACCAGATCCCGATCGCGAAGACTGAGAAAAAAAGTACCCAAACACGTAAGAAGCGTGGGTATGGAAGATGGGCTCGAAAAGA
>SGPL01000066.1:0-17232 GCA_004802705.1 Bondarzewia mesenterica
TCATCGCGCGTCGTTTTTGAGGTGTGCCGCTGCACAGTTGCTGAACCTGGGAGTGCGGGGCGTTCGGGGGCCGTGGCGGATGCACCACGAAGGGTCCCCGAGCGTCGATGCACCGCATCCTGTGATGGTGTTATAGGAGAGATAGGAGACTCTCCTCTCCTTAACTCACACCATCACCTCGCCAGGTTCGTATGCTCTCGTTGTTGTCTGCGACGCTCCGCAGCTCACATTCATCACCTCGCCAGGTGTCGCGCCGTTGTTGGCTTTGCCCACCCTTTCCCACCCACGAGTTTTTCTTGTCTTGTATGAGTATGCCGTTCACTGTCAATCCATGAGATTATCACGTACGATTACGCCGCTTAAGTTTTCTCTTTCTTCTGCTATCTATTGTATTGATATGCCGCTGCATGTACATCATTATTGCCCTTTCTCGCGCTTTATTGTTATGGTCCTGACTCGGTCGTCTGCTCGTTCCAGCCAATACACGCGCTTCTCGGTTGGCGCTCTCCTCACGGGGGGCGTCGTATTTTGCCTATAACGGAGCTTGAGGTGCGAAACCGATTAGGCTCAATAGAGATGAGAGGAGCCATTGTAACAGACAATCATCCCTGGGATAGATGTGACAGAGTCACAAATTCCGCTTTGAACGCGAACCTGCACGTTATTATGCAACACCCTGTATCGCTTTCTCTTCCACTCCATCGCCACATCAACAGTGCCTCTGTCTCTCATCTCCTCGAGCACACGTCGTGGCCCCGCCTGCATACCCTCCGTCTCATCAGCGGTCTCGGGTGTTCTTCAGCCTCACTCGTGCAGTTCTTGAAGGTGCATCCAGGCATTGAGGAGCTCGTGCTCGGTCGCATGCTGCCGGGACGTTCGTGGGAGGAATTCGGGCTGGCCCTGCATGGTGCTGAAGAGGGCGCAGAAGACAAGCCTGTCCTGCCGCGCTTGAAGACGCTTGAATGTTCATCGGCGCAGGCCGCTGCGCTCCTTATGCGCCCCACTGATACTTACGCTCGAGACGCTGTCAGGCGTGGAGATGCACTACATGATCGCGTTGGACGACTATTTCAGCTGGGTCGACGAGTGGGAGGTCCGAGGAGGAGCACGCAGAGGACCCTGAAGAAGACGGAAGTATTCCCTCCCCATGGAGGGACCATTTACTTACACGGCTCCAGGCGTGTCCCTCCGTACGGCGTCTGGGTGTGTTCAATCGAGCTGGAGCAGACATCCGACAGCTAGACGTCCTTGCGACGATGACGATGACTCCGCATTTGACCAGGCTGAATATCACGGTCGTTGCGTCGGATGGGACCCAACCTCCGTCGCGTTGCCCGCGATGGACCGGTCGGTATCGTCATCAAGTTTGAGGACGAGGACGATGTCGTCCGCCAGGCTAGCGATTCTGTATACGACCTTGCTGCCGCCGTTTTCACGGAAGACATCACCAGAGCCTTGAAGGTGGCCCACAGGCTCAAAGCTGAGACGACCTGGGTCTGTCTTTCTCTTTTCGATAACACGGATAGCCTTACTGATTTCGTGCATGTTCCGCGACTACTTTCAGGTTAACTGCGCAAACCAGCTACACGTGCAAATTCCACTTGGTGGCTATAAGACGTCGTGCATTGGACGAGAGCTCTCCACCCTCACGAGCATCTTTGTCCATTCACTCCCCCTCCTCCTACACCATCACGCGCCCCTCACTCACCACCCCTCGTCTCGCACGCCTACACATGGCAGCACCTACGTGATAGCAGTGTCGTCGCTTCCAGGCGGTATGCACTACCGTGGAACCCATCCATCTTCCCTGCTCGCTTAGCGCGCATACTTGGGACGATAGACATATTCACGATGATTTTGGCACCAGAATGATGCCGCCTCGTGGGCGTTCCTGGGAATTTGGCTCTTCGCGTCGACGGACTTGCAGCCGTTCGCCATCGCCCTCGCCTTCTCGCGCACGGAGGACGCTCTCGCCGCCCATGTTAATCAAGGATAGTTGGGCTCCAGATGTCCGAGGGAGAAGGCGGACACACGAGTTGGATTGGGTGGAGTGACGATAGGGTGTATGGGTATGGGTAGAGTGGTCTGACGGAAAGGGAACGTGGTCTGAGGCGGGAGCGGCAGTGTGGCAGAGAGGCTCGAGACGGCGAGACAAGCTAAAGCATCACGCTTTGCACGCTCAACTCGAGGAACGTCGCCGACTACTATGCGTCCTCCAGCTGCAGAACCACAACCGACGGCGGTACACTCACGAGGATGAGCAGGAGGCGCTCATCGCGCTTGGATTCAGAAAGAATGGGCCGCTCAGCATGGATTTGGTGACGATGTTGAAGACGAGTTCGGAGATGGCGGCGTTGTTCGTGAGGTGCTCAAGCATGATACTGTGGAGGAGGTTGCGCTCTGCGATATCGATGAGGTCCTTGCCATCAACAGAAGCTGCCTTCTGTGTTTGCTCACTGTCATCCATAGGCCGTCGTTCGTGTTTCCAAGCAATTCCTCCCCCACATGTCCTCTCTCCTCACTTCTCCCAAAGTCAACGTTTTTATCAAAGACGGTTTCAAGTTCCTTGCTGAAAAGATCTCCACCTACGATGTTATCATCACCGACTCATCTGATCCTGTCGGACGCGCCGCTTCTCTTTTCGGCGAACCTTACTTCTGGCTTCTGCACGACGCGCTTACTCCTGGAGGCCATCTCTACTTAATCTGAGTGTCTCTGGCTCCATCTCCCACTGATCCAGGAGCTCCACAAGACGACGTGCAAGATCTTCCCTATTAACGAATATGCTTATACCACCATCCCGACGTACCCGTCTGGACAGATCAGTTTCGTCTTCTGCTCCGAGGAGTCGGACAGGGACCTTAAGACGCCTGTACGCGCAAGGTACCGTACACCAAGTATTACAACGGGGCGATCCATAACTCGGCGTTCACACTTCCCGAGTTTGGACGCGCATTGATTGAGGAGGGAAAGAACATCGTCCCCAAGCTCGGGCGCGCCGCGCGTGCGGAGGTGGAGAGCAGCAAGCCAAAGATGAAGGTGCTATTCCTCGGCAGCAGTTTCGTTGCCCGCCCCTGCGCAGAATAGTCGTTCGTGAGCTGACAGTTGGTGGGTGCCCCGCATATCACTGTATATGCTCTGTCTCATGACAATCGTAGCCTGTAGGACGCTCGAAAGCGCCAAAGCTCTGTCAGAAGGCCTTCCGAGCTCTCGTGCTATCTCTCTTGATGTCCACTCAACGCCTGATCTCCCGCGCGACGTCGCGGCCTATGAACGACACGTTTAAAGAGGGCCCGTTGACACTGCTCGGTATCGCCATGAAATTATTCGACAACCGAAAACGGAGGAGGATGCGGAACACGCGATGTCAACACACATGTGGGAACAGGTGGTGCCCGTTAGGGCTGTGCTATATACTTTAATTTCTTACTACATAAACTGATCGCTTTTGCATGACGTTTTCGGATTCGTGCTCGTCAAGAAGGTTTGCGGCCTACTCTCATGTGGCTTGAATAGGGCCAGCTTAAAATTGACAGTCGCAGCGGTGGACAATTCATCTGTAGTCAGATCACCAGTTCCAGCGATTGGAGGTGTCGTGAATAAAAGTCGTCATTATGCCTATTCAATATTATTTAATAGAGAGCAATTGAGTTGTAAGAGATTGCGAATCCACGTCGTGGACAGCTCCATTGCATCATTCCCATCATTGCACCATTCCTCAGATATCCGTGCCCTGTCGTTATCGGACACTCGTAAGCAACGCGAAGGAAGATGCAACTGAGCAACGGCTTACCCCGAAGATGACGGCGTGGCTTGCGCTGAAAATCTTTCCAGGCTGACCCTTGCCAGGCGAGTGTTTCGAAGCAGTCTTGTAGGCGTGGCCAACGCAAGTGCCACCGCAAGCGGCCGCGGTGAACTGGAAAGTCGCGTGAGACTCGGGATCCTTACTCGTGTGGAAGTCGTTGGTGACGGTGACTGCCAGGCTCCCGCTGAGATCGAGGGGCGCCGACGCGGCCTTGAGGACGACCGAAACGCGCGCGGACGCGGCGTCTTGAAGCTTGACTCTCGCGGCTTGGTTAGCCTTGGCTTTCTTAATCTTCTTTTCCTGAGCAGCGACGACCTTCTTTGGCGAGCCCGCAGGTGCAGGTGGAGGGATGACGATGTTGGCCAGATCGTTGGTGAACGTGAAGTGAGGGGTGACAGAGCGCCGCGCAAGGCTAACATCGGCATCAACCTGAGGCTAGCATCCAGTTTAGAATTTCTTCCCCACGCTAAGAGAACGGCAAAAAAAATTCACCTCGGGCACAGGTGCTGCTAAGACTGTGGTGGAGAGCAGCAGAGAGCAGAAAGCGATAATGTACTTGAACTGCATGATGAGTGTTGCAAATTAAAGGAGAATGAGGGAAAGTA
Organism: Bondarzewia mesenterica; assembly: GCA_004802705.1. Taxonomy (NCBI): domain Eukaryota; kingdom Fungi; phylum Basidiomycota; class Agaricomycetes; order Russulales; family Bondarzewiaceae; genus Bondarzewia; species Bondarzewia mesenterica. The sequence goes on from SGPL01000066.1 coordinate 4,411, forward strand.
GAGGCAAAGGACGAGAATGAAATGAGAACTAGTTCAAGGAGGTTGGGGGATGAGATGTTACGGACGCTGGGGAATACGATACTTGCTCACCGACATTTTATAGGAAACCAGAATGCAAAGGCGGCAAGATCGATTGATAGCTCCTTCCAAGGCTGTATCGGGTCGGACTCCAATGAAACATGCATCACCAAGGTGCCGAGGACTAAAAAATGATGATGAGGGAGAAGCTTCCGGTCAATCGACCATCCGAGGATAATTAGAATGATTGATCAGATTCAGTGATGGCTCGCTGACAGAATAACCAGACGCGACGCGAGCATTCTATCATATATATGAGCCTGTCCAGCGACTGAGTATCGTTTGGAACTTATACCTTCGAATGAGAACTTGAAATAATGAAACACAGTGTTTCTCAATGGTAGGTGGTGAGGCACGTAGTCAGTGCAGACCAGTTGCGCCCAACACGGAAGAAAAGAACACATCGTAGGACATACTCACGGTGAAACTGCTGTGAAACGTCAGTTAAGCATATTTCCAAGATCAGAATATGACTCATTTCCAGTAGTTTCCTAGCCTTCCCCAGCAGCGGGTCCAGCGCTGCTCGGGAAAGCCGGACAACTTTGATTGATAGTCTGTGTCATGTGGTGAGTCACGACTGCACTCAGACTAGCGCTCTGTGAGAATGAGTTCTTGGAGGTCGCCAAGAACGTACAGTATCCCACTCTAGTTCATCCTGCGCACCTTCATCGATCATCAGTAAGTAACTCAGTTTTGTTTCTGTCGAGAGAGGGTGGCAGCATGACCGCTCGCAGAGATGTTCAGCCAAGTAAGATACTCTCGTAGAGATCGTTCGAAGTGGAGTGAATCGCTGCAATGATCGTAGAGGTTGCAACTTACCGTCGGAGGATGAAAATACTGCTCCGCGATGCGGCGCACGAAAAGATCGTAAGTCCTGCGTATAAGGAAAAACTCGGACAAAACTTGAACAACATGAAGAGGGTCGACATTATGTCTTCACATAATCGAATAAGAACGATTGAAATACCACTATTGTAAGAGTGGAGGACACGGCGAACGCGAGAGCGATGCCATGCCATGGAGTCGGCATGGACGATCCAGTCGCACACCTTCTGTCGTTGTGCAAGTTCCTCCGACTAGTTGGGCATCGAGCATCTCCTGTTGATTCATCACTCTGTATGATATCTGGTCCCTAGCGCTTGGATGGACTTGACGCAGACTCGAGCGGCAACTTCCACCGACTTTTCAAAACGAAAAAAAAGGAAATCTCACGTCCTCCGAGACCTCCGAGTCGACTGTTTCCGACATCAAACCAATATTGATAATTGCACTGATCGCGCGCTCTGGAAAACCTCATTTCCTTCCGGATCATGATGCAGTGCGTTGTCGAAAATCTGAAACCATTCAACGTTCAACGTCCTCGAGGCCTTGAGGCCTTGAGTTCCGATGCAGCCAATTGTCGTGATGCGATGGCATCAAGACATTTGATTGTCGATTAAGTCGCCTGGTAGCGTAGTACAAATTGCAGCCACTGCAGTACTCCTTGGCAACCTAGTATTACCGACTCATCATGTCCTCCCCAGCCCCCCGCAAGCTCAACCTCCTCAGCCTACCACCCGAAATCGTAGACGAAATCGTAACTGAAATTCCCTCTCCGAAAACACTCCTCGCATTGTCCAAGTCTTCCAAATCTCTTGCCGCGTTGGTCATTCCACATCATCTTTACTTCCGCGTCATCCGCGCGTCCTTCCTCCGCTCGCACCTCTGGGAGCGCTTAGCCAGAGACGAACTGCATGCCGCTAACGTGCATTCGCTGACAGTCTTAAAGAATGACGCGGACTTCCCACCACTCTCTCCGGACGAGTACGACGTTGCTGAACGACTTCCCCCGTTTCCTGAGTCTGAAAGCGAGATGGGTTGGGAAGCTGGCAGGCCACTCGCACGGGCGCAGGCCACCTTCGACATTGAAATCGAGACTATGCTCGTGTCCGCGCTTCGACATATGGTGCACTTGAATGAATTTGCGTGGTACCGTGAGCCCTCGCCAATCCTTACCGGCGAGGATGACATCTGGAGCACACTTCAGAGATTGAAGACGGTAAGAAACTTAGATATCCTCGACAAGCCGTCCGGTGTGAATAGCAATGGGCCAAAGAAGGGAATCATCTTTTCTGATACAGTGAGTTCTGTTCGTTTCCTCAGCCACTGGGAAACCTCATAATGACGGTAATACTTGCATTTAGTTCTTGCGTCTCAGTGGGTTCACGACCCTCAAATTACACTCGTCCGCACTGGAAGATCTGGACGATGAACCTGACGTGACGTCCCTTATCGATATGCTCGAGCATAATTGTCCTGATCTCGAGGTGAGTGAACAAGATCTGTTAATCCCCGATGAAAAGCCAAAACAAGCGAACTATTCAGTCACTATCCCTTTCTCTTCAACTCTATCGTCACATCAACACCGCCTCTGTCTCTCACCTCCTCTCGCACACGTCATGGCCCCGCCTGCACACCCTCCGTCTCACCAACGGTCTAGGGTGTTCATCAGCCTCACTCGTGCAGTTCTTGAAGGCGCATCCAGGCATTGAGGAGCTCGTGCTCGGTCGCATGCTGCCGGGACGGTCGTGGGAGGAATTCGGGCTGGCGCTGCATGGTGCTGAAGAGGGCGCAGAAGACAAGCCTGTCCTGCCGCGCTTGAAGATGCTCGAATGCTCATCAGCGCAGGCCGCTGCACTCCTTATGCGCCCCATTGAGACGCTCGAGACGCTGTCGGGCGTGGAGGTGCACGACACGATCGCGTTGGACGACTATTTCAGCTGGGACGACGAGTGGGAGGAGGAGCACGCAGAGGATCCTGAAGAAGATGGGAGTGAACCTATTCCCTCCCCATGGAGAGACCAATTCCTTACACGGCTCCGGGCGTGTCCCTCCGTACGGCGTTTGGGTGTGTTCAATCGAGCTGGAGCAGACATCAGACAGCTAGACGTCCTTGCGACGGTGACTCCGCATTTAACCAGACTGGATATCACGGTTGTTGCGTCGGATCTCCCGTCAGATATTGATATTGTGAGCGATACACAAGTATTTCCGCAGTTTTAAATTATTGATTTGAACTTCTGCAGGACCACTGGTGTGCGCTGTACGCGCTGTTCCCCTCTTTGCATACCATCGCAGCCGGCCATCTCGTCAATCTCAGCCCATTCTACTTCCACCACATGATACAAAAGAACAAGGACAATATCCAGAAACTTGCACGCGCTTGCCCACGGTTGAAGGTGTTGGTTAGTGGAGACTGGAAGGCTGTCATCATCAGTCGAGATGGCGTGGGCAAGGAAGGTGAGCTTGCCAGATGGGTCGTCAGAAAAGTGAGTGAGAGCGAAGAAGGGGGAAGTAACGAGGAGGAGATCTATGGCTCCTGAAGGCGAGGGCCATACTAGTTGTGTAAGTATTTTTGAGAATTTCCAGTCTAGAAGCGCAAGGTTGCTGCAGGGTACTACATACCTGACGTCGATATAGTTGTCTGAAATATTTATGGCCTCACGAGGATTTCCCGAATGTCGGTCCTGACACTCCCAAACTTTCCAGTTGCTCGAAAACTGGGATCTACCCCGTCTGGTACATAATGCTGTCACCGCTATACTATTACTAATCGTTCAACAAGCCCCTTCAATTCGCACCTGCTAATATTTCCATTCCCTGTCGTTTCCGGATACTCATGAACAATACAATAGATATTGCAAGATGATGGCGTGTTTTGCGCCAATGATCTTGCCAGGTGCAATTCCGGATCTCGGTTTCAATATTCAATCTCAGCTCGGTCCCTGCCGATTGTGACAGCTAACCGCAAGCTCCTGGAACTAGCAGGCTCCCGTGACTACGTCACGGTGTTTTACAGAATGGATAATTTAGATGTTTTCATGCAAGTTGACACAACTATGAGTGATACAGTTTGAGCTATATTTACAATATGTGCAGCAAGCATTTGAGTAGAAATGCCATCCAAATTCAATCTGCATGTGAATTATGCCAACGGAGACATCGGTGCAAGCTTGCGTCACTTTGACAATTGGCCATTCTTGGTGTCTGAGCTCGGGAAAGCGAATCACTTTCTCGGACTGCCGGACACAGAAGTGCCTGCTGCGGATATGGGTAACTATCAGTAGGAAAGCGAAGGAAACACCGTTCATGATGGTGACCTACCAGCTGACGACCTGGTTCTAGTGCGGTGTTGCCTCATCGAGGGCTCAACAGTAATGTTGGTTTCCATCAAGTTGGTGCCTCCGACCATCTACAAGATGCTCAGTGCTGCCAAATTTCGACAGATAGCTGGTGCTGATGCAGCGTGATGGGAGGATTACTCTTTAACTTGGACGAAGCATTAAAACTGTTGAACTCAGAGCAGGGATTGACATAGTTACCCGTTCCTTGAGTACCATTATTGGATATCTCTGCAAAGCTACCGGTGTCTTTGTCGGTGGACCCAACAGTGGCCGATATGTCAGGTCCTGAGTTGCTACTTTGAGAAAGGAAGCAGAAAGTTGTTTTCCGACTTACTTTTGTATCAATTTTTGATGCAGCGAACCTTTGTTCTAGCTCATGTAGTCATTCGGAATGTCATGTTGGTTGCTCCACATCGTGGAAGTTGCTTGCAGCAGTGCAATTAATCCTTCGACGTGGTTGTTTCCTTGCGAAAACGGCGTCAGCTGTGCGGACCGCGGTGGTGCTAATCAGGTTCTAGAAGACGCTCACATGTGGTCAGCGAATAGACGCGTTTTTTCTGTTTGTTTTTTGTTTTTTTGCTCACAGCGTTGTACCTGGGAGGCGCTGGCAACAGTAAGACGCGTCGCAGGTAGGAAGTGGGACGTTGGCAGCTCGCAGCGTCGTCGTCGTGGTGAGCGACGCTCGAGACGACTGGAAAAGGCGATTTCGTCCGAATCAGGGATTGTGGGAGCGATCACGTGATCCGCTCTGAATTAATATTAAGAATTGACTAATCTGGATCCACGGTAGCGACCTACACAGAAGACAGTCGTTCTGTGCTGGAATTGACCAACTTGAAGACCTCACACAGGAGGCTCTTCGAGAGTTGAAACTGCTTCGAGAAGTTGAGTTCATCTTTGTTGTGGCTCAAGCCAACTCAACGAATACATTATTAGGCGCTAACCTTCAAACGGCGTGGCTCTATACTAGAGTCGGACAGTCGTATTTCTGTGACTAGGTTAGGATGAAAGTCGCCATTATTGGCGCCGGCCCAGCTGGATTGGTGACGTGCAAGACTGTCCTGGAGGCCGCTTCATCAGACTTTCCCTTCGACCCCATTGTCCTCGAGCAAGAGGACGATATTGGCGGAACATTTCAATATCGGTCTTACCAGGTTAGACGCACTGGCTTGTCGAATATCTATTTTAACTCAGGAATAATCATTGGCGAAGAATGCGACTTTAGTTTCATCTAAGCAGTTGACGACGTTTTCTGACTATCGATTGCCCTTGTCTCATCCCGACCACCTGACACTTGAGGTCTGTTTCCCCTTTCTCGTGTTCACTGAGCCATTTGAACCTCTCATCGGTAGCAATACGTCAATTATCTTCGGGCGTACGCCAAACAATCTGGGGTATCAGAAAGAATTCAACTTGGATGTAGAGTTGTCAATATATCTCGCAATTTGGAACATGGTGGCCACAATGTGACCTTCGTCCGACGTTCTCAAGAACTGCCGGGAGAATGGTCGACCGGTTAGTCGAAAGCTTCTCTAGCGCAGACGAATTTTCATGATCTCCATGCGTGCTCTCTAGCGCACGAAACTATTCATTTCGCCTACGTGGCCGTCTGCACAGGCCTGCACGTCGTCCCCGCCATTCCAGACGTCCCCGGAATCGAGAATGTGCTCAAGGAGCACGAAGGTGACACAGATGTTCCTCGTGCAGCCTTCCATTCGGCTCGATACAAGTCCCGTTCTCAGCTCGAGGGAAGGCGTGTCATGATCTTAGGAACCGGAGAAACTGGTATGGATATCGCCTACGAAGCTGCTAAAGCAGGTGCCAAAGAAGTCGTCCTGTGTTCTCGTTCTGGGTGAGCAAGGACTGCTTGTTATAGTTAGCTCGGCATCTCATCCAGGCGCGCTCTGCCGCAAAGCTTTCTCTCATTTCCAAAAGCTTTGGTAATTCAGTTTTGATGGTGTGTAGTCGGAGATGCTGGCTTATGCCATACTTTTTGCAGAACGACTTCGAGATATTTGGGTTCAAATTTGAATCGAAGGATCCTGTCCCAATCGACTCGTTGATCACGAATTTGGCAGAGACAGCATACGTAGTGCGTAGTCCTGCTATTTATCGCTTTTTCCAGCCATTTTACTGAGAACACACGTTCTCGCCGGTTAGCACCCATGGGTTGCCGCTTCTCACATACGATGGTTGTGAGTGGCTGTCCAGTTCTCATATTGTGCTCCTGTCTTACGAGGGTACCGCGAAGCATATCAGATTTTGTGATCAAACGGGTCCTCTGGGTCCTCACAGGTGCCATAGCTTTACCTAGTGCTTGTGTGTGTTCGCTGAAATCTTGGACAGGCACTCAGGCTGGATGCAATCAATGGGTGAGAGATTTTGAAATCTGGAAGAATTAATAGACGAACAATTATCAGGTCGGCGAACTTGAGCCGGAGCGCCTTGGCCGTGCCTACGTGTTTCTCAACAAGGTATATGCCGTGCTCCAGGGACATGTCCACCTTGCTCACTATCCTATCTCAGTCACACAAGGCGATGCCATACATCAATCGGCCTTATCGCAAGCGACCAGCCTTCCTCGACTACCTCTCGAGATATATCGACCCTCCAGAAGACATGCCTCCTGTCACAGACTTTACCGTCGACCTCGCACCGTTTCCTTCCCATTTCCTCCCCAACGGTCGTGCCGTGTTTCCCATGTCAAAGCGGAAAGATGCTCTGAGGATGATGGGACGCGACGTGCGACCTGATACCGTCATCTACGCGACGGGATACACCCAGAAGTTCGACTTCTTTGACGGTGGCGGTGGGTACGCTACTCCTTCTGAGGCCGACATCAGAAATATAGTCAAGAGCGGGGACGAAAGCGTTGCGTTCATCGGATTCGTAAGACCTGGAGTTGGTCAGTAGACAAATTCATGGTGTAGTTCGCGAGCGCAGACTTCTGACGGACACGGTTGTTCAGGTGCTATCCCACCCATCGCCGAGATGCAATCGTTCTTCTGGGTCTCTCTGCTCAAAGGCCAAGTCAAGAAGCCACTATCTCGGCCCCATTACCACCTCCTCGTGAAGGAGACTGCACGGATAAAATATGGGGTCGACCACTCGACGTACATGAGCACATTGGCTAAGGATATCGGTGCCGCGCCCGGCCTTTGGGAGCTCTGGCGCGAGTATGGAACTCATGTTCTCATATGTTACTGGTAAGCACCGTTGCGCTGCATGTATGGTGGTTCGAGTAAGGCTGAGCGGTCGTGATCTCTTGTGAGAAGTTTTGGTGCGGCTTTCACATCCTTCTACCGCCTCTTTGGACCCTTCCGGTCTGCCAAAGTCGTCCCGGTAATCAAGACTGAACTTTGGGAAACAATTACCAGGCGAGGGGTCTTGGGAAACCTGCTGATGGGGCTGGTTCCCATGGTCTTCTACTGTGCTCTGAATCTGACGGCTTTAGTATTGGAGAAGTTGTGGTCATCGGTCGGTGGCCGGCCGCTGTCCTTGTAGACCAAGATGGATTTGTCGCCTCATTCGAAGCCGTGCCGGATCACTACGTATGGACTTTTTGATTATAGTCATGTTGTGTATCACTTGAAACCAGATTGCAAGAAGTGTTCGGTCTCATCATTACAGCCTCCTCCAGTTGGCTGATTCACGGTCAGAGCCAGCGGTGAACTAATCCGTCGTTATCGTCTATGAAATGTCCAAATGTCGCGGCATTTCCGTTCGTGAATTTCATCAACAAGTAGAAATGTTCATGGAATCACAAATCAGGACGAAGAAGATGGCTTGTCGAGATCCTGCTGCGCCTGGCCTTGATCATGGCGCGCATTTCCTGACACGTACATGTCGTCTAACAATCTTACTTATACCTGTGCTACAGCACGTCTCCTGTATCTATAGCGCGCACTGGAATTCAAGTCCTCATGCGAACTGCTCTCTCAAGGAAGGTGAAAGCCGCCGCGTCAAGTCGCCGTCTGCATCTGTAACTTTAGGACTCTCTACATCACGAAGAATGAAACATGTGATACGTACCTGTGTGATACAAACTTTGTATCGTTTAGCAGCGCGCTTGGCAAGCCAATTTTTCTAAATCGGGAACGAAGGACATGTGTGACGTCACGATTGGAGTCCAGATCGAGATCAATATATCGTGGGAGAACATATTAGCACCTAAGATAGTTTCTCACGGGGCACTCCAATTTCACCACGTGCTGCAACGCGTCGCGCGAGTGCTGGAATCCAGCTTTTCCACCTCCTCTCGTACTTTGCTCTTTATAGTTTAACCACTATAATGAGGGCACCGCCCTCATCATTGGTTATCTTATTTTTGCCGCCCTCGTTCCTTGGGCTCTGCTTGCAACCCGGGGACGCGATGACTCTGTCGTTGCACTACTGGCTTATGTCGTCGGGGGATCCTTTTTCTTTTCTTTTGCTACTTTCCTTTGACATTTGCCTTTGGCTTGCGCTAGTGGTAGCAAATGATTGGAAAATAGATCCTTTCTTTTGTTAGACTTTAAATTAATATTACAGCTGTCTTATACATGATGTTGTAGAGGAGAACAGCACAGGTAGAAAGATGCAGAAGATGGACAGTGTGACAAATAGGAGGAGCCGACCGAAGTAGTGCATTCCCATGCAGTAGATGCAATGTCACCAACGGGTGAGGTGTAGAAATAGATAGCAATAGAGATGATTGGGTCACGTTGGTGGACGACCGGAACGGGCAGAGCATGCTTGCATTGTTTGGATGAAATGTCCAAGTGTAGTGGCATTTGTGTTCGTGAATTTAATCAATATTGTGATATGTTTTCTTTCAACTACGATACAACAATGTTCCATCAGGAAAAATACACGCTTGAAGATCAGAGGGGTACAGAATATTGCACTACGGTATCTTGCATGTCATTATCATCGTGGCCACTGGCCTCGACCGGCACCTGGCCCACCAAATTGTGCTGCCGACGGCGCACCGAAGAAATTGGGAATGTTGAGCCCTCCCACGTGCTGGAACCCACCAGGTGCGAATGCCGGTGGCATCATGGTTCCTTGCATCATGGTGAACGGGTTGAATTGCACGGGAGCGGCCGCTTGCGCCGATGGAAGTGCGGGCGACGGTGCAGCGGGGATGGCCCCTGAAATCGGCGGTGGTTTCCATTGCTGTCACGGCGAAAACGCATTGAGAAAGACGAGGATTGAAGAACAATGTGCGTACTTACATGCTTGCGTCCCTCCCGATACAGCTCCTCCAATTTCTGGTCAAATACACCTTGTTCCTCAAATTCGTGGTACGCCTTGTACAGCATGAGCGCGGAACGAGCGTCTTCGATCGAGTCATGCGTATCCTGCTGGATATTCTCGCCCAAGATGAACCAGGACAGGAAGCGCAGCGATAGACGCCGTTGGCGCGAGTTGAGGAAATATAGGTCGACGGTATCGATGACTTGTTCTGGCGGAACAAAGATGTCTGTTCGAGTAAGATTCAATGTCGCGCATGCGTTTTTCAGCATGTGGGGTGATGCGGTACACGGAGAAGTGAAACATACTGATGATGCGGAAATCCTTCGAGAGGCCATGTCCGATAAAGATGCATCCTCGATCGACCAGCAGCCGCAGCTTCTTGTACACAACCTTCAGCGGTGTGAGCGTATATCTCGAAACGTGTGGATCCAGGTCGCCATCTGCAAACAATCTGTAAAGGAGGCAAGCACAGGATCGGGAGAGAACGCACATTTGATACCAGACCACTCCGTCAAATAATCCACAATCACCTCGCTCGTGTGGATATGGTCATCGATGAATGGGACACCTTGTTTTGGGCCGTCCCCTCGCAACACGGACACTCTCGCAAGACTGAGTCGTGCAGGACGGAGTACCTTTTTCGTCCCATCCGAACGATACTCAGTCTCTTCCTATGCGACGCTTCAACGGTCAAAAAAAGGAGGATGAGAGAATGAAGGTACCTGCTGCATCGACACAAACTCTGCATCAATCGCGACGAGTGTGCCTGGCCTTGGAAGTTCGTCCAGACGAAGGGGCTCGTGCTTGATAAGATTCTTGTCACGGTTCCTGAGTCGTTTTGAGCATCCTTTTCCGCGAAGCTGGTTCTGGCCAGCTGTCTAACGGCACTTACATAGAGATGGATGTATCATGACTCAGATGGAGGCGTCAATCACATCTGGCAAGCCGGAGAAGTCGAGTCTATTTCGCATGTCCACCCGTTCCATGTAGATAATTGTGGGAACCTGTGATCCAATTTGTGTTAGACGTGCAAGTCGCAGATGAGGTGTCGAACTCACCTTCCAATCTCCAGGGAAGCTCAACGCTTCTTCCTCTGAGATATTGTGCACAACGAAATCGTTGAAGATGAACCATGGACTTTGCAGGTCTTTTCGACCCTCGGCTTCCGGAACTAAGCCGGAGACAAAGTCGGATAAGGGCAGGATATGTGTGGACAACCAAAAAAGACATACCTTTGACTATGGCGACGAGATGCGATCGTTTGTCCTTCGCCACGATCTTCACGACCATTGACTGAATCACAAAGCATCAGTCGTGGAATTCTACCGAACGAATGAAAAAGACATACCCTCAGCTCGTACATGACGCCTTTGACATCGTCAATTCCCTCTATTTGTGCTCTTACCTCCACCCTCGGGCCCAAGAACGTCGACTTCTTGTTGTCCAACCATAGCTCGAGGTCTCCCTCACCGAAGACGTTCGCATTGAGCGCGAGGATGGGAGGGAGGGCGTGCGCGGGAATCGAACGCATGGACTCAAAGTTTGCGAACTGCTTGCAATTCTGGCATGTCGCTTTGTGGATGATTTGTCGGACTAAGGAGGCGTGCAGGATGGACGCAAAGTCGGTTCCTGAAGAACCATCGTTGGCTTGCATCTGCCATGATCAATCGACGGAGGTGTTCAGATGGTAAATGAGAGATAGCACAGTGGAGTGACCGCGTACCTTCCGAGGATAAATCAGGTCGACAAGATGCGTCATGTGCTCTTTCTCTCTGACGGCTCTGCATTCCATGCAGACGGTGACGTTCTTACCGTTGAGGCCAAGAAGCTGAGTGATGGGCGCGGCGACGGGCGGCTGGACATCATGTCGTGGCGGAGTCGGCCGTGGCAGTACGATCAAAGGGTTGTGCGGGAACGTGTTTCCTTCGGAACTAAGATGATCAATAAGGAATCGGTGGAATAATTGGATCATATGCGCGTAGTTCATGTCCAGGCTGTCTCGCCCATAATCGATCAAATCAATCGCATTGAGTGCTTCAAGAAATCCATTAGATACGACGGTCAAGACGCCGAAAGAACACGATACTTACAATGTGCCAAAACACCCACAGTTTTGCAGAAGTTGCTTGACTGGCAATTCGTGCCCTTTGCGTCCTCCAACATTCGCGTCACGAAGCCAAGTTCACACAGCAAACAATGCTCCTTCGGGCAGTTGGTCGTGATGTGAGACTTGGCAAGGCGGCGAATCGGATGAATGTAGTGCACGATTTGAAGGAGAGGGTTCGTGTACGAGTTGAGTATGTGGGTTTCGAGCCCGCTGAATTCCGTCCGGTTGTAGAACCTGTCATAATCGAAGTTAGATAACGGATGAAACGAAGGAGGGAGGGAGCTCACGCGAAATCAAAATCCTCGACGCCAAACTTCGAGTACTCAATCTCCACTTTGGCGTAGTGAGGGGGGATCTGGTCAGACCCGTAGCTTACGCTAGCTGATGGAGACAATTCGGTCTGCACAGAGGGCGTGTCCTGAATAATAATATCATCCCATGTCTAGATAAATGTCGCTCACCCCTGATCTTGAACCTTTCCCACTCCTGAATCTGCCTTGGTCTTTCCTCGGCGCAGTAGACACCACATTCCTGCGACCTTTCAGCTCCCTCGGCAGTGGCGCATAAGCGATGTTGTCATTCATCTTCATCGAATTCAGCACCTGCGGTGGGATCGTTGCAGGTTGGCCGGAATACTGCGACGACATCTCAAACTGAGGTGTCCATGAAGACAGCAGCATCGTGTTGTAGTACGGCAGGCCGATGGAATTTAGAGGCCTGAAAATCGGTGTTTCAGCTGCGGGTATTATCCACAGAAATACTCTCTTACGTCGAGTCAGTCCATTCGATATCGGCCGGCGGCTCTGGCGTGTCGGCCCACTCAATCGGTTGGCCTTCAAAGCCGTTCAACGGGAGGGAACCTTCTCCGTCCGCTGCAGTCAACAGATGTATGGTCCCGTCTGCGTCACCGAAAGCCATATATGCGCCTGTGGGAGATACAGCTGCAGAGCTGATAGGTGATGAGGTGTCGAGCTATTCCGAGTTAACGATGCACTGCATTCTTCCGTAGAAACCAATACCTGATAGAATTCATTCGCATTCGTCGGATTCGATGTGTCGACGATGTTGATCAAGCCTTGATTTGATGTGACCACTATGCTGGAAGAGCGTTTCGGCAGGATGTTGATGAATGCAGGGCCCGCTGGGAAAGGTACAGGCGGCAGCGGCCGCATCGTTCGCAGATCGTAGATTTTCACCAACGGATCCGGGATCGGACGCGTTTGTCTGTTTAAAAAA
>SGPL01000066.1:17264-38827 GCA_004802705.1 Bondarzewia mesenterica
ANNNCAAACNCCANCTCAANNNCCAGCCAATGGTATAGATGTAGTTGCCGCTGGACTGAAGTCCCTGAATCTCGCTCGCGTGTGCCTTCACGGAACTCTCTGAACCTCCGTCTCTCCTCATACCCGTCCGGGGGTCATAACAGCGGACATACCCATCGGAAGATCCGGAGAGGAGGTAAGTATGTGAGAAATGAAGTTGTGTGACCACTGAGGGTAGTGGAGATTGGCGGACGACAGTTCCAGTAAGACCATTCAGCAACAGCAGTTCCGGGGCTGTCGTAGACGCGGCAAGAGTGTTCGACGAGCTTGATGTGTTTGAAAAGGTCGTCACCGTAGACGACGACCTCCGATGACCATCACCCCACAAAGAGAATCAATTCTGCTAAGAACGAGAGTGCGAAAAGGTAAATGAATTGTACCATGGCTCACCGGTAATACCACTTGTTCACCCCTCCTTTACTCCATGAGCCCATGCCCTCGCTGGCGATGCCGCTTGCCCGCACATAGCTGTCATCGGTGATGATTTTCTTTACCGCCAGATCTCCCCCGACGCGAAAAGTCACGCCTCGCATGCCGCGCGAACTGTAGTAGGCGACAACATTGCCCGAATTTGTTCCAGACCAGAGCGTGTCAGAGACAGGGTCAAAACAAAGAGCTGTTATGGGTTGAGGGAAAATGTGTCGTTGGTGCGTGATGGGCACAATTGGGTGGTAGGTCGAAGCCGACATGGATGGCGGTTAGAGAGGGTTAGAGTCTTGTTACGGTCTAATAGAGCTCCTAGATGTATGTAGCTGTATGTAGATTGCGAGTTCTACTAAACATTTCCAAGATACTACTATTACTCATTCACGAAGCATATAGTCAGGTCAAAGACATTTCCATTGACAGCGGATGCGTTCAATATTCATATTCAGGCTTGACGCTTGAAAATGCCGGAACACGCAAAGTCACCCTTAACAATGCATGAAGATCGGGAGGCCTTTGTGTGATGCGACAGGGAAGGGTTAGGGGTGGGCACATAAATGGAAGCGTGCTATGTTGAGACGTTGAACACAAGGCAGGCTGTGAATGAGTACTTCCTTCTACCTTCATGCATTCATGCCTCGGGATGTTTTTATCTGACGACAGGCAAGTGAGTTGAAGTGGGTTTTTAAAGATGTGCTCTAGTGAGTTAAGTTTAGTCTTATTCATCGACACTCAGGCACTCATTGGACACAGACTCCGACAGAGAGGCACTGGTGCAGTGCCCGCCCACGTTCCTCTCTATTGCTATGCTTGGAGCGTATCAGCGTATCAGCACATCGTACACCCCACCCCACATCGTCATCCTGAAGTTGTCTGCATGTCTTCTGACCGAGTTTCTGCCCCAACTGCATCTGACTCGCCTAACATGTAAGAAAGCTCAGGACCTCTATTTGAAGAGACACCGCTCACATCGAACATCTACCAGTGGATCAAGCGTACATATCAGACGTCGGTACAGGCCAATCGCTTCAGATCCGTTCAGTCTGAAGCTAGCATCCTCTTCTAGGAGTCACTCTTGTGCTAGATCAACCTCTCAAAGACAAGCTGACTATCGAACTCATCCTGAATGGGGAACTCTGGTACAAGAAGTCCTTTGGTAAAGGTCTCGTTGACTTCGAATGCGAGCTGGATAGTATTCTGTAAGTTCGAGCCCGATTCGTAAGGATGATCGACAAACAGAAATCTCCAGGACGCTTCAATCCGGATCGAATTTATCGATTCTGTGCACGCGCAAGTATACGCTGGGGATTCGCGTTCCTGTTGCGAAAGCTTCGATTTTGTTTCGAGATGCCCAACAGCTGATCGCGAATGGAACTGGCAAGTCATCATCCTGCTAGGGCACAGATATTGAGATTGATCATGCTGCTCGAACGGACCAGAACACAAGCTTGCGGACGACGCGAGGATAACAGTGCGCTTCGAACCTGTACGTCGTGCATCGTGCATTGAACGAGCGTATGTTCAAATCATCTATACAGGATGTTGAACAGCGAAAGATGTTAGAAATGAGTGCTGCGAAGTTAGAAAAGCTCTCGAACGTATTGGATCGTCTTGGTAAGTCCAGACAATTCGTGGAGATCCTGTTAGATTTGGGAGTTATTGCAAGCGAGGTATGTGAGAACAGTCCTTTGCGTAAGCACGATGTTTGCCGATCAAACTCTCCTGCCACGAAGCTTCATCCAGCAGCAAAAGCAGTATTGGCCGCTGTGATGATTGTGCATGACGTATGCCTTTCTACTTCTCCATCATGATGATTCGGTGACAGTAATCACGGCCATGCAGCGTTTGAAAAATCAGCAGACTTGCGATGGAATGCTGGTAGATCTGGTTTACAACATGACGTATGCACTTCGCTACGTTGAAGTCGTGCATCAATTCGCCCAGCTCGGGGAACTCAAGACAGCGATGGACGAAGTGAGATCATTGGTGGAAAGCACAAGCAACTTTGTGGCTCAGTATGTGTTGAGAGGTGCTACAAGTGGGTACAACTCACCCGAGTAGTTCTCTTGACTGACAGGATCTCTGCAAGGAACTCTGATATCGTCATCGGACCAAGATATAGTCGAAGATCTCAACAAGAAATTTCTCCGCTTCAAGGAGAGATTCACCCAAGGGTTACAGGTGCAGTCGAGTAGCGACATTGCAGAAGTCAGAAAGCATTTGGAAGGCCTGGGTACGTGATCATGGTAGCTTTGCACCACCTTTTGCTGATGTCTTTTATCTGTGTATCTCAGTTGCGGCCGTGGAGGACGAAAAATATCTCAAAGGCCTGCGGCCAACAGGTTTGAGGCCTCTCGAGCGAGATCGCTGTCTTCCGGACACACGCAAGGATATCCTCGCCACAATTGATGACTGGCTCGACGATGTCATGGCGCCAAATATCTTACTGGTGAAGGGCGTCCCAGGCGTTGGGAAGTCTACCGTTGCGGCGACGGTGGCGGACAATTTGAGAAGAACCCGGGTACTCATTTCCAGTTTTGTTTTCGATCGGAATGAGGCACTTCAAAGGACGCCCACGGTGCTGTGGCGCGCCGTTGCCTCTGACCTAGCCGAAAAATATCCTTCTTTGAGGACGCATATCGCTGCTAAGCTCAGGCGCGGCGAAATCGACCTGGGCGACACAACTGCTGGCGACGTGTTCTCTCATCTTGTCCAGGAGCCGTTGCAAGCATGCACCGACTTCGACCAAGACAACTTTCCCGTGATCATCATCGACGCCCTGGATGAATGCGGTGGTTTGGATGGGTCTCGCTCCCAGCATCGCAAACATCTACTCCAGACCATCAAATCTTGGTCCTCCCTTTCCAGGAGATGTAAGCTCGTCGTGACCAGCCGAGCAGAGGGGGACATCATGGAAGCACTAGAAGCGATCAGTCATCCCATCGAGCTCAATGCAGGCGACCGAGTTAGCGAACAATCTTCAAAGGACATCCGACTATACATCGAGAACAGGTTCGCCGAAATCGTTCAGAGGTATCCAAAATCATTGACCACGTCTTGGCCGGGGTCCGAAATCTGTGCGACGCTCACAGCGCGCGCAGCTGGTCTGTTTATCTGGGCAAAGACGGCCCTTGACATAGTTGACAGCGGGTGGCCCACTCAGCGCCTAAAGACAGTTCTAGGACTTGAAGTCGGGTTGGGAGGTGGCGGCATATATACGCTATACCAAGTTCTTCTTCAAACATCGTTCACCCAAACATCATCAACTGGCGAAATGTTTGAGGACGATATGCGTTCATTTCACATCGTTGTTGGCGCAATTATCCTCGCGAAGATGCCTCTTCGTCGCAGCGACTTGATATCCCTACTTGATCAGTCGCCCACTGACAATGTGGTGGATTTTATATGCGACAGACTCCGATCAGTGATGGACAATGCCTTCATGTCTGACGAGGTACTTCGGTTCAATCATCAGTCGTTCGTGGATTATTTACTTGCGCCAGAGTGTCCGGACATGTACCGGATTGATCGGGTCGTCCAGCATCAGCGGCTCGCACTTAATTCTTTTCGAGTCATGCAAGCAGAACTTCGCTTCAATGTTTGCAATCTAGAGACATCTCACTTGCTCAACGACGATGTTTATGACCTCTCTGCTCGCGTCGGGTCTGCCATCTCGCCTAGCTTGTCCTACTCGTGTCGCTTCTGGGCAGATCACCTTCGATTCGTGAAATGTGATGCTGCAATTTTGGATGCGGTCAAGACCTTTTTATACACACAATTCCTATTTTGGCTGGAGGCACTCAGTCTGCTCAAGGAGGTGAGCACGGCTTCTCGGGCATTAAAGCATGTGATGGAATGGTGCGTCAATGTAAGCTGGTCATCTGCATCCTGTATCAATACGTCAGCGCTTACTAGATAATGTACTAGGTTCGCGACAGCAATGTCCATGAATTTGCGGCAGATGCGGTGAAATTTGTTTCACACTTCGGGACGGTAATCTCACAAAGTGCCCCTCAAGTCTACTTGTCCGCGCTGCCATTTGCTCCCAAAGGATCGCTCGTAGCAGCGCAATACTTGCAGCCTCGATTCTCAAGGCTCATTGTCGTAGAGGCGGGTAACATGATTGAGTGGCCTGTTTTACAGATGAGTATGGGGAAGCACACCGACTCGGTCAGTTCCGTCGCTTTCTCGCCAGACGGGAAGCGCATCGTCTCGGGCTCAGACGACAATACAATCCGAGTCTGGGATGCAGAGACAGGCGCTGCCGCGTCTGCACCGTTCGAAGGTCACACCGATCTGGTCAGTTCCGTCGCTTTCTCGCCAGACGGGAANCGCATCGTCTCTGGTTCGGACGATAAGACAATTCGAGTTTGGGACGCAGTGACAGGAGCTTCCGTGTCGGCACCGTTCGAAGGTCACGCTTCCGTGGTCAGTTCCGTCGCTTTCTCGCCCGACGGGAAGTGCATCGTCTCAGGCTCGTATGACAAGACAATCCGAGTTTGGGACGCAGAGACAGGAGTTGCCGTGTCTGCGCCATTCAAAGGACACACCTCCGACGTCAATTCTGTCGCTTTCTCGCCAGATGGGAAGCGCATCGTCTCGGGGTCGGAGGACAAGACAATTCGAGTTTGGAACGCAGAGGTATGGGTTCGGATGTCGTCAGCCTCCCAAGGGCACACAGGCAGGTCCGTCGAAACGTCGTCCTATGGCCCCACTGCTCCGCTGCATCGAGCGATAGCCTTCTCACCTCATATCGAGCATGCACTTCCCATATTCGGGCTTCCGGAATTGATGGAAGTGCCCTTCCCCGAAGCTTCGTTCGAGATGCGAGACGGGTGGATTATTGGTCCACGGGATGTACATCTTTTCTGGGTACCGCCATCTTATCGTCTCGGTCTATGCTGGCCAAGAACCACGGCAATCATGGGTCTGCCAGCCACGATTCTGAACCTCAGCCGTTTCGCGCACGGAACCCATTGGATGGAATGCTACTCCGATTCCAAGAATTGAATTCGCGCTCATATTTCAGTCAGGATTCTTTTTTTTTTCTGGTCTGTCCTTGGATTTTCTGCTTTCACATTATAGCTAACATCCTGACTTTCCTCAGTGCCGTATGAACCACGGTGTACACCAGTACTCGTCTTCCCAACACCCCCAAACTCATTGTCCCACTGTGCGACACTATTCTCTACAAAGACCGTGACGTCTATCATTACCCCACTCACCAGCCTATTGCCATCTCAGCTTTGCCGTGCTGTCTACATTTGAGCAACGTACTAACAATTCCGTTCATATACGCACTTACCACACCGTGTGTGTAGCGCATCCTGATCCAATTAAACATATTTTCAGTCTGAACAATGCTGAGACCAAGTCAATCATGAATCGGCCTGCATCGGTTGGCTGCGACATTGCCAAGGCAAACGAAGGTCCTAGAAGCTGAAGACGCACAGGTTAGCTCCTTCCCTCCGGCGAGATCACTGGCTATGGGTGTCAAAGCCAGAACACCTGACAAAAGAAATTCGGCATGGACGCCGACACTGAGCATGAGCATTGGAAGGACGCGCGGGGCCCCGCGGTCTGACCGCGGAGCAGTCGTCCTCGATCGCACACAATGTCCGAACCGTCCATTCGACAAATTGCGTCGGTCCCGCATCGGAACGGGACCCAACCAGAGGTACGTTTTCGGACGCCTTTTTTCACGTTGCTCGTAGACGAAAGCATGCATCATCCGGACCGAGTTGAACATTTCCATCTGCGTGCTCATGTCTGAGGGCCTTCGAGTCAGACAACATCGAATCGAATCCACCCTCATCAATTCTCGTCCACCACCCATCATCCCTCCACCCACCCATCCGGATCCCTATAAGCATCTGTAACCCCCCATTCAAGACCCCTACCTCCGTACCAATCAAAACAAGATCCCAGGCTGACCCAGAGACGACCAACGTCACGGTTCACACTCAGTCCGACGCCACCATCACCGCCCACTTGGGAATCGCAACGGCTACGTACGCGCGCATGAAGGTATAAACGCGGCTACTAGCAGGAGCGAAACGGGGACCAACAACGAACGCGACGCATCCGCGTTCATGACCGGATTTTTGAGGACATCCACACGCGAGTCTGCCGCGTCTACTCGTCCCGAAATCCAGGACTTGAAGTGCACAGATTCGGACCTGAGCAGTGTCTGGCAGCTCGAGTCCTCGGACTCATCACTGGAAGGCGTAGTGATTGGTTTCGAGGGGCTCTGTGGTATGAAGCTTCGAGCTTCAAGCTTCAAGCCTGGCAAGTTAGGAGCATACCTCAGAGTCATGTCGCAGCAGAAAACGACCTGAATGGAACAACAATTCGGTCGGCCATGGCGGCCCGAAGCAAGGTTGACTGAAAAGTGTCAAGTACGCCCGCTTGGCCCAACAGCGACACGAAAGATCCTGAATATTTCACGATCAAACCCTGTTTATACAACAAAAAAAAACCAGTACATACATTCATACTACTTTTCTTCTCCCCTTTCTAATCCCACATAAATGACAACGTCAATACAACAACGTGAAACGGAAATTCAAACTTGCTGGAACGCAGAGTGCTCCTACCGAAAGACCTCAGGCTCAACCGCCGAGCGAAAGACATAAACAAAGTTACGGTATAATGATATCGAAGAAGAGAGCCAACGAATATGCTTTGGAGATAAAGATACGGAAACGGAGAAATGCGAATGATTTGGGGATTGAATGATGCGATGCTCGAATCGAATGCAGAATGGTGAGGAAAAAAATAGCGGTGTGTTCAAACAAAAGAAAGGAGAAGAGCTTTTCATCGTGTGCGCGCCATGGAGAAAAATGTGAATGAGAGATGCGTGTGGAATATGCGGATTTTCAGGAAGAAAAGGCAATAAAAAAGAGCCAAGTCTGACAGAGTCCTGGGAGTTGGTACCAGAAATCGATGCCGAGATTAGAATGATACTTTTGAGGTAGAATAGAGAGGCCGCCTAGTGTGCACAAGGGTCCTACGTGGACACCGACTGCATGAACGGCAACACTTCGAGAGTGGGGAACCCGTCCAGCGGCGTGAGAAGGGACGCAGGTCCGCTTTTGGTCAGAAGCTCCTCCGGGTCATCCAAACCCGCAGAGGTTGGATCAGTAGAAACATCGCCGAACAAGGTGGACGTTGGCTTTCGATCACAGTAATCGTCGCCTATATCGAGCGCGTACGGTAGGGTCTGTGGTTAAAAACAGGAACAGTGAGTATGTATCCAAATATGCGAGGAAAGCGAGCTCAACGCACCGTGCGCAAGTTCCGTGATCGATCATAGCCATGATGAAGGGGGAATCTGTCGAGGGGAAGCAAAAAACTAGAATCGACGACGGGAGGCAAGCTTTTTTCGAGCGCACGAATATTGAAGCGATCACAATCGCTACCGCCTCCGAGCTCGACGCCATTCACGAGCTGCACCTGCGGCGATGCTTTGACAGGTGCAGATCCAGATCCAGGATCCAACGTCGTCGGGAGGACGCTCGCGTCCGCCTTTGCGTGCCCCTTTTTCGCCTGCCTGCTACGTCTAGTCGACTTGTCGTTCTCGCGAGCACCACCGCCAGACTGCATTTCGAGCCTGCGCTTGTGCGATTTGACATGTATCGCGAGTCCGTTGGGCCTGTTGAACGACCGCGGGCAGAGATGGCAAGCGTGCATCTTAGGCCTTTGTTCGACGACGGGAGGGTCCCAGCTGGCATCCTCGTAATACATCTGAGCAGAATCTGCATACTGTACCGAGTAAGGATGGAAATAGCGCGGACTCGGGTATGCTTGTTGTCCGGCCGCAGTCAACGGGAAAGGAAGAGAGGTGAGGTACGAGCTGGACGCTGAATTGAATGACGAGTGAGTGGGAGTAGGAGGCAAAGGGATTGGGTGTCTATAAGCAAGCCGTAAAGCGAGATCGTGCGACTGAGTGGGGGAATGTTGCATGTACGATCCGCCATGGGGATGCGGGTAATAACCCATGTATGCAGGGTCGTAGTCTTGGATCGAAGCCGGCGGGGGGTGGGCTGGCGGTGGGAAAAAGATGTGTTGTTGGGATTGATGGTCGAGCGTCAGAGGAGGTACATGCCAGGATGAGTTGTCAGCCATAAACGCGGGCTGAGGCGAACGTTGCACGGGAATGAGGTGAGGCTGAGGGTGCTGCCAACCCATGGCTCGAATGTGTTCGGCGAACGCAGCTGGGTCCCTGGAAAAGGTCTCTCGTACGGGCAATACCTCAGGAATAGAGTGAGCATGAGTGCTCTCAGGTACATATGAGAGGGGCATTTCGATCCTGAACTCGGAGGTGAACGTCTCCAGGGGGCCAGTAGCAAGAAAGGGGAAATCAGGATCAGTGGTACGGCGGCGTTTACAAAGCTCCTTCGCCAGTGATGGTGACGGTGAGTGCGAACGCTTCAACGACAGCTTGGTCGATGACCGCGCTGAGAGATCTACCTCGTACTTTTCGTCGCCGTCGCTTTCAACGTCTTCCAAAGCGGAAGTCTGACTATATGCGCTATCTTGAGACTCGGGTGACCGAATATATGCGGTTTCCTGAGGGCTGGGAGGCCTGGCGCATCCGCTTTCTGAGGATTCATGGTGTTCTGGGACGACCTTGAAGGAGAACAGCATCTCGCGAGGTATACCGGGAGGAAAAGCAAGTCGATTGAGCTCTCGACGGTATGCGCGCTTCGGAGCACGGTCAGGGCTGCCGTGTCGAGAGGCGGGATCATCTCCCACCGAATGGTCCAATGAAGTCGTTGAGAGCGGAGTAGAAGACATACGGCCTTTGACCGGCGACTCAGAAATGGGCGTGCAAGGGTAAGAACCATCAGAAGAAGGGGAGGTTGCAGAAGAGTTGGATCTGGATGAAAATGGGGTGGGACAAGTGCTCGACGAGGGGGAAGTTTCGGTGGAGAAAGTGTCCGACGCAGCTGGCGAAAGATCCATGTGGTCGTTAAAGTCGGTATGATGGATGCTGAGTGAGAGAGGTGGTGGGCGGGAAGAAAGATGGGAGTGGACTGCAGACGAGAAGGCCTGAGGAAAGTTGAAGGGATGCAAAGTGGCCATGGCGAGATGCAAGCCGTGCAGACCAGCTGGTCAGAGACAAGTGTAAAGCAAGTGAGGAGTCAGACGTATGGACGTCGTCATCGTCAACGATAAAAATCAGCGACAGACTGTTCGAGAAAGACTCACCACAAAGGACTCGTACAGAAATGGATTGAAGTAGAGGAGCAGCGGTGGCCAGAGACTCGCGCGTGCGTTAAGTAGGATTTCGCACAAGAAATTCATAAAGCCAAAAGCAACAGACCGAGTGGACATATTGCAGGATTGGGACAGAGCGAGTGGCACGTCGTCTCGTTTCACATGACCCCAGCGGCGGGCTCCACAGCCTCGAGGCTCCTACCTTTCCAAAACAAGCGGGTAGTGCGAGCACCCGTCCCAGTGACTACAGCCCTTCGCTCGATCCGTGTCGTGGGTCTGTCCACAAACTCACACAAACTGGGAACTCTGCTCTTCCCCTCCCAAAACGGAAATCCCATTGCCCGAAAAAGGAGCAATTGGAGAATCCGCTTTTGGAAGAAAGACAGACCAAGCTTCTCAGAACGAGGGTGGAGCCTATTCGTTATAAGCCTAAGTCTGAACGCGCGCACCGTTTCACTCCAGTCCCACGCACGCCATCATCGAAGAGGCTCGTCATGAGACCGCCCCACACTCAAGAGCCCACGACTGGCAGGACAGAACGAGCACTGACATCATGGCCCACCACAAGCACGTCGAACACAGAACACGAGATAGACAGACCAGAGAACAGAGAAAACCTGCCCAAACCACCATGAACATCCATCTGTTATAATCAGTGCCCCCACTCGCGCCTGTAACACAGTAACCTTCAAGGCACAGGACCTCAACACGGTCAACCCGCGACGCTGGCAGCGTCGCACAGGTCTGTCACGAAAAAAACCACCTTCGAAAACCAGAATTCTGATGAGAGCGACGAGGGGCAGAAATTCGAGCGAGAACGTGGTAAAAGAGGCGATGCGGGGAGCCGCAAAGAAGAAGCGCGCCGCGGGTTCGACGGGAGCTCGCCATCAGTCCTCCCACGACACCAGAGATCGACAATATTCATGTCACACGGCCCTCGTCCTCCGCGCATCCGTGACGGGTGTTCATGTCACTGAAAGTGTTCTGGGTTGCTCCTCGACCCGTCCAAAGAGAAATGGAACCCCAACCTTCCCCTTCCCGAGGGCGGAACAGAAGCATGTCCCACAGAATTTTATCGATAAGTATCTTCCAGGCTTCCAGCGATGCAAATTCGGTGAGGTTGGCAATCAGATTCGTATGAGAGCCTGCATCGGACAGCAGAAAAAATCAGAGCGGAGCCCCACGCCAAAGTCTGAGATCTGCCTCCCCCTCATCTTGTCCCCAGCAAAGTCCAGAAAATCAGACGGATCCTATTCGCTTCGAAAAGCAATACAGCCCACGCACTTGCGAAGCTAGCTAATTCCGATAAGATCAGACGTCCCCGAGGTTCCCATCTGTGCGTGAGTTACTAGCTATGCATAGCGCACCAAAGAGCGGGTTGAGTTGGTTTCTGACAGAATCTGACCATGGAATTCGTGACAGAACGTTGTGACTGCTAAATTCACTTACGTCACGCCACTACTCGACTTACTCTCGATTTGTGTCCGAGTACTCGCAGCCACTCACAAGACAATCACTGCATCCCCGCACCCCCATTTCGTGTCACAGCGTTGCATCACGCCACTGCTCATCCTGAGGGACATTACTTTAATAATAACAAACTGACAGTAAGTAAAGTGAAATCAGATCTCTCGAATTCACACCTTCTGATCGTCATTAAAATTCGCAAGAAATCGGCCGAGACTCACGAGACTCAGCGCTCAGCTCATTGATATTGCACAGTGAGAATCCCCCGGGCGCCGGGTTAATTGTCGTCCAACCAATTTTTTTTCCACCTCCTCTTCGTGAGGAATTCGAATACTGGTGTTAGTCATCGCGCACGGCACTTTGTTTACGCTCAGTCAAAGTTCGTTATTCCATGTCCATGTCAACGTCCACGATGATTGTTGATTATAATGTGCTTTATCGAAATCTTGCTAGGCTTCTCGTCTTCTCTTAGGACCTTCTGTGCCGACTGTGATTAAGTCTCGAGTTTGACGCAATAACGCGAGATCTGCTCGCGAAGACTATAATGCCGGACGAGCGCATATGTGCTTATCGCAGAGAGCAGGTAAACGCCCACACGCACTGAATACTGAGTACACGATCGAGGAGCGCTGGGTATGTACGCTAAAAATCGAATTGTGAAACCGACATCACACCCGAATTCATTCATGCACATGACCGTCGACGGCGCGCAGATCCAGATCCGACGCACCAGTTCTCGAAGATGGCCAACGGCCCACCGCATCGTCACACCCGCATATATCTGAATACAGACATATATGTGAGTGCATGTATGGAAGACGTGCGAGCTCGCGGGTGCCGGTCTGCAGCCAGCGCCTTCTGATGCCAATGCCGATGCGATCCGTGCGCGAGCGTCCACGGTACCGGGACAGGCGCGTGAGGTACCGATGGACGTCGCGGCAAGTTGAAGGATTAAAGCATATATATACCTACATGTAATTTACCGGCGCCCCTTAAGAGCCCGGTACCGGTAAACATTATATGAAACGAGAAATGGCTCCATGAATTTGTTCTATAAATAAAAATTCTGCGGGTCACACTGAGAAACGAGGTTACATGCGAGTCGAGTGATCGGTCCGTTCGTCCCTCATAATCCCTCTCCCTGGCCGGGGGATTGCTTGCTGGACTGTCGTTAAAAAGAAAGCGCTATGGAACATGTTTCACAATTAAGATTACTGACCGAGATAACCTGTGGCCTACAGATGACGCTCCTTCGAGCGTTCCAAGAATCACAACCCCCAATTCTGCACCCCATGCACACCGCATCACATGGCGGAACTAGGATGGACATGGCCGAGATCTTTTGAAACGACATTGGACGAGATGTGACCGTGATGCTTTGATGCATCCTTGTATGATAGGATTTCCACACATTGGGTCCTCCAAGGCATCGAGTCGACGGGCGGTGCGATAGGAAGCAAAAGATGAATCGATAACTCGGGACCCGCGCGCGAAGCCCTTAGCCAGCATATCATCTAAATAAACAAAATAGCCCTGTGGATGTCGTCGATACCTTGCCATCTGACAAAGGGAGAAGCAAAAAGCATCTTGTACAGGTGAGCGTCGCGGCCTTTGGGCTTTCATGGGGAAGAAAAGATATCCTCGTCCTCGCGCGCTCGTCAACGCAGTGTTGGAACTCCGATAAAAGGTTTGAGACCTGATCTTGAGAGTCCGCGCAAAGTTCGAGCGAAGTTGCTCGTGCTCAGCAAATATACTCACCCGGCCGCAGTATCCGATGAGCGTTCCCCTGGCCACTTCTGTGAACAGGATCTCCTGGATCCCATTCCGAATGCTCTTCACAAGCCCGGCCAGACGTGCACGATGCATGCCGTGTGTCCATTGTATGATCCTGGTGATATATGTACGATTGCGACAATTTCGAGATGAGACGGAACTGTCGCCATCTGAAATTCATGGTCAGCACTCAGCGTAATCACCCGATACCTACCGTCGCAAGTGTCACCGGCGAATCTGGTATTTCTCTCCGAGAAAATTAAGTCGGTATCGAAGGTCATAAGATTAGACCGAAACCCTGGCGAAATTTAAGCTTTGAGTGAACACAAATGGGATAACATCATCGATGTCGACGCCACAAGCAAACGAAAGTTTATGTGAATGCGCGCAAAATCTCTACTGTGATCGGTGCCAAAGTATGATGACCGGTCGACATTCAATGTCGCAACATTAGGGCTGGCAGAAGCGAAAATTCCTCACGAAGAGGATGAGGTGGAAAAAATTGGACAGGCCCAAGAGCGGCATCGATGCAAAAGGAACTGGCTCCACGAGATAAAGATCGTGGGTCACGATGAGAAACGAGGCTGCGTGTCAGTCGAGTATCGGCACGTCATGGCTCCCCTCATACACCCTCTCCCTGGCCAGGGGAGTACTTCTGGACTGTGTCAGAAATATGAAAGCAAGTAAAGGCAAATGTGCGATGAATATGCTCGGCGCTTGGCCTTGCTCGTGTGTTGCACAGACATCCTAGATCGCAGCCCTCATGGGCGTATCAACACCTGCATGCTCAAGTGGAGGTCCCATGAATTTAGTCACGACCAGGCGTACAACAACACCGTTTGCAGCTAAGAGCAGCAACACCGCTCTTCATTTGCTAATTACATATCTTTCTTCCAAGACAGAACGCCTCGAGACGACGCGCGGTGCGATAGGAAGCAAAGACGAACCAATACCTTAAATCTGGACAAGTAGCCCCAACCTGCGTATCATCTAGATAAACAAGACGAGCCTGCGACGGCCGTCACAAGCCGTAAACATCGATGTCTTGCCATCTCACGAAGAGAGACGCAAAAAGCGTCCTGTATGGGGTGAGCGTCGTGGCCTTTGGGTTGTCGTGAGTCGGAAGAAAAGATGCCTCCCCTCGTGCCGTGTTGACGCTGAGATTAGAAGTTGAAATTTTGAAAGTCCGCGCGCTTTCTTCTTCGAGAAGAGATCTTCGTGATAATAGAAAATAATTCTTTAAAGCTACCCTTCGATAGCTCAGTTGGAAGAGCGCAAGACTGTAATGGTAACATTAATCTTGATGTCGCTGGTTCGATCCCGGCTCGAAGGATGTATCAGTGAAATCATAGTTTTGATGCACACACAGTATACGTCTTTGTTGTTGGGACAAGGTCAGTCTTGCCCCTTCTTAAGGTATTCAACATGTGTGCATGCTGGTGATCTGATAAACAAGAAAGTAAGCATGCTACATGCCATCGGTAAAACAACTGACTGCAAGGAAACCCCAGGTGGACAGAATCAGCGGGAAATAGAAGGAACTAGTTAAGAAAGGACAAGTCTGTTTGGTGAGTACGGCATTGTTCTCAACAAACATGGGCACGCGATACGTAGAGCGCGACCGTCATCTGTCGCATTGTTCACCGCTCAGAAAAATCAAATATTCGCAGATCGTGTTGATTCCGTGACAAAAGCCGCCCATTCAAAACTTAGTGTTCAGAGACCCGAAAAGGCGTAGAGAAACAACGTTTTTGCCGACACTGGATATGATTGTGCTGTCTGGATTACATGTCATGAACGTTTGTTGATTATATGCGACTACGAGGTTCAGCCGTCTTTTAACGAATATACCAATTACCTTCTGACACCATCTAATTTCTGGTTGGCATTCGCGCAGATATACTCTCGCAATTATCACTGGCAGATCTCACCTTTTCCTTTTCTTTCCCGGCAGCGTCGAAGTTAAGGTAGGCATTGAAGGTCCTAAGGTAGTACCAGAAACTTGGTGAAAGTTATGATTGAGCAGAGAGATATCATCATCGACATTGACGCAGACAAACACAGTTTAACTTGGACATACACAAAACTGCTACAGTATCAGTGCCAAAGAGGCACTAACCATGAACAGGGCGAATATTCCTCGCGAAGAGGAAAATGTGGAAAAAATTGGATAACAAACCCAAGAGTGGCCTCGATGCAAAAAAAAAATGGGCTCCACGAGATAAAGTTCGTGGGTCACGATGTATGATGAGGCTACGTGTCAGCCGAGCACCAGCACCTTGAAAGCCTCCCTCATACACCCTCCCTGGCCAGGGAGATACTTCCTGGACTGTGTTGGTGATAAGAAAGAAAATGCGTTGAGCCGACGCTGTCACGGCACTTGGGCACGCTTTCGTCTTGTATAGCCATGGCAGGATCGTAGCTCAGGGCCGTCAACTCACACCTGCATGCAAAGGTGAAGTCCGATGGCGGATACCACGACCTGGAATGGAAAACATGGACTACGGCGCTGAGACAGCCGCATCGTTGCCGACTTCTCCCAAGACAGAACGCATCGAGACGACGCACGGTGCGATAGGAAACAAAAGACGAGCCGGTAACTCAGTTCCAAATACGTAGCCTCCGCCTGCATACCATCTGCATAAACTAGACAGCCCTGAAGGGGCATCGCAGACTCCAAGCATCGGTGCCTTGCCATCTCACGAAGAGAGACGCGATGAGCGTCCTGTACGAAGTGAGAGTCGTGACCTTTGGGTTGTCGTGGGGAGAGAAAAGATGCTCGAGCTCGTGTCTGACTCTTCGTCGACGCGGGGATTGAATTCCGATCAAAGGTTGGAAGTCCGCGAGGTTCGCATTATCGCCTGCCGCACTGCTCACTGTTCAGAAAGTCCGTAGAAAATGATGAAAATCATTTACCAAGGACTAGAACAAGTCAAATTTCTCGTTATGATAGTCCACCCTCGATTGCCACAGTTGTGGACGCCGACGCTCAGCGGGACGATTTCATCGCGGTGACGCAACAAAAGTTTGGCAAACAACGCCAAACAAACGAATCCCCCAATCAATTTCCAAACTGGGCACAGCTCAGTTGTTCAAGCTTCAAGCCATCTCCTCCTTAGCCCCTACTCACTTCATGACCAGCTCCGCCAACCCTCCTCCTACGCGTATCTTTGGCAGTGCACAGGGATTAGATGATGACCTTATGAACCCCGCGCCGAGTGCGCGCCCAGGCAGATTCTCTCTCAGTCGAGCAAGTCTGGCTTCACGATGGATGCACTCTACCGACGAGGAGACCGCGACGACGCCCGTGTCGGAGAGGGCCCCCATTCCTAGTGCTCTACAGCAACCTGGAGAGGCGTACACGACGCCTCTGCCGAAGTTGTCTATGGTCGTGCTGTCTATCGTACGTGCTATGTAGTTTCATTGATATGCGGCTGCGAGGTTTCATTGGGTGATAGTCCTTACTAGGGGAGTTCTTGACGGCCAATGTGTCTATGCCTTTTCTTCTATTTATGGTTGAAGGTGCGTTGATATCAATTACTTCTGTTGTACTTTTTATGCCTTGCTGAATCGGAATCGCTGGTCAGGCTTTGGAGAGTTACATGACGAGGCGGACGTTGGTTTCTGGACAGGGATAATAGGTATGTAAAGCTCAACAATCTTTGATTGATCTAATTGACACCTGTGCTTCACAGTTGCTAGCTTCTTCCTCACTCAGTTCCTTACATCACTTCTCTGGGTGCGTGCATCTACTTCACTATCCCTGCTGCAGACGATGCTTGCTCTAGAACGTATACAATTCTTATCGCGGATAGAACTCTCATGCTCTTCCTATCTTCCGGATTATCCCTTCGTTGTCCCAAGGACATCAGGTCATGCGACAGAGCATCTTATCTCTATCCGCAGCAATGTATACCTACATCTTCGAGCCAACAAACACTTTAAGCAGGTTGCATATCCATCATCTTATCACTGACTGCTTCGCAGGCGACTGTCGCGGATAGGCATGGCCAACGCCTCGTCCTTTTTATTTCACTCATAGGGAGCTCACTCACCTGTGCTATCTTCGGCACCGCAACGTCCCTCAGGCAGGCGATTGTCATACGGCTCTTGCAGGGTATCTTCGCAGGTGCTATCGGCGTCGCCCGTGGTTGCGTCACGGTAATCACGGATCCCAGCAATGAGGGACGCGCATATGCTATCTTGGGTTTTTGCTGGGGATTCGGTGGTGTTGCAGGTGCTATCGTTGGCGGAGCTTGTAAGTGGTTCATCTCATCTTTTGATAATGTGCACGAGACATGCTGTAGCGGGGAGGTATCTTGTCATGGGCTCTCAGAGATGATGGCGGATATTTATTCTTCTATCTGAGCGCTTCACCGGATTCTGTTGACGACTCCTCATACCATCTCTGTTAAGTGCCATGTAGGAGGTTCTGTGTCTGCTGTTCCTCATCTTTGACATCGTGGCTCATGGCTCAGTATATCTGTGCTGTCTTGGCTGACGTTGACTGCTAGTCGAATCTCCGGCGCAGAAGTGGCCAGGAGTATTTAGCTCTGTACCACTCTTCACCACGTACCCATATCTGCTACCTTGCGTCATAGCCTCATTTGTGACTTTAATTGGTGAGTCTGCACGTTCAAACCTCGTTTGTCGCTGATCGCGATCCTCGTCAGGTGCCTTGCTGTCCCTTTTCCTTGGCCATGACGGGGGCCCACGCGAAGGCGGCATCCAGCTTCCTCCAGAAAAGGTCGACGATCACCCAACGATTCCTGAAGAAGTCTCTGAACCTCCCAGCCCCCTTTCGTCGCCGAGGCAGAGCTTCTATGGCAGTCTTCGCCAAAAAATGTCGCATAAAGTCTCTGGCTATTTCGCCAAGCGCGTGCAAGATGCTCATGCCGCGGAGTCTGTTCCGTCACCAGCAGTTCCTCTGTCGACTGCTGTTCCTGGACGTCGATTTTCGCGCTTGAGCCGCGCGAATGGGTCCGCATATGGGTATGGTGGAGGTGCGGCGCGTGTGCAAAATGTGAGAAGCCGTCTGGCCAGCGGCGCATCGATACGGAAGGGGAGCATGTCTAGTTCCGTGATGCGAAGGCGCGGGAACACGGCCCCGGATGGCCTGCCTCGATCCGTCGCGGAGGGTGGCGAGTTGAACTTTGCACAGCGTCTGCTCATGGCCAATGAGAACGCCGTCACAAATATCGCAGACCTGTGGGTTGCGGCTGCGATGAATGTAGACAACGAGGAGGTATTCGAGAGCGATACCGAATTGGAGAGCGCGGGCGAGGAGGATGTGGCTGTATTCGATCTAGAAGAGGATGGCGAAGACGACGAGCTTAACGTCTTGGACACTCCCACACGCCGCGGACGAGTTTCACATCCGGCTATGCTTACTCCCCACCGCACGTCGCTTGCAAGTCATCGCCCCTCTCAGTCTGTCGCTCGAAATATCGGCTCTCCGAGGCGACCGTCGGCATCCATTTCCTTCCGTCCTCAATCTGGAATGACGCGTCGCATGTCTTCGTTCGGGATACGCTCGCCATCGCGTGCCTCCGATGCCTTCGCCGAGCGTCGCTTCTCCACCGTGCCTTCCATCTTTGCGCATCCCGGTGTGAAGACCCCTGCTGCAGTTCTCGACGCCCAAAAGCTGCTGTCTCTACCTGGTGACACTGAGGTGGACGCGTTTAATGGTCTCTTGGAGAGGCGCGGAGCGGAGGGCGAGCAGGTGGAGGAGAAGCCGCCGTCTCTGTACTCCCAGTTGCCGATCTTGATCATCACGCAATATGGCTTGTTGGCGTTGCATTCGACGACTCACGATATGGTGTTCTTGACGTATCTCGTATCGTAAGCATCGGGCTATCATGGGGATCGTGATGGTTGATTTGCTAATTTTTGTGGATCACAGGAAATACGAGTCGGGAGGGTTGAATCTGAATGCGGGTCATTTCTCTCAATTGAGTGAGTGCCTCGGGTTTTAGAATGTGGGACGTGTGCTGACGACTATGCTAGCGGCTCTGATGTGTCTCGCGCAAATCGCGTACCAGTTCTATCTGTATCCGTATGTCATGCTCTTGAATTTTCGACTTGCGCACGTCTCATTTATTTATGTGTCCTTCGCCTAGAAATATCGGGTATGTACATGGGAACACTTAAGTCCTACGGCTTGCTGATGCTGTTGCGTCGCTCAGCCCCCCTAGAGGGCGTTTCTCACACCTCGCCATGTTCCGCCTCGGCTCACTTCTATTCATCCCTGCCTATCTGACGGTAATTTTGTATCGCGCATTTGCAAGTGCGGAAGACGATGGAAACTTCATCCTCATGGCTGGTATGTTTTGTTATATTCCTCTTTGTGGCATGCTCACGACGCTGGCTGCCTTCAGCGCTGGCTTTAAGCACGTAAGTTCTAACACGCATACCATCCTTCGGTCTCCCTAACGTTCTACCAGTGCTGTGCGGTATTGCGGCACTACGTTCGCGTATACAGCTGTCTCCATTCTGCTTAATTACAGTATGTGATGCTCCCTTCTCTTCAAGTCTTCGTGTGAATCATAATGTGCTCCTAGTGTCTCCTCCACCCGTAGTCGGTTTAGCCAACGGAATCGCGCAAAGCATTGTCAGTCTCGCCCGATGTTTCGGGCCCATTCTCGGTGGTTGGGTTTGTCTATTCATTCTTTCGTAAAGATGTCCAACTGACGACCTGCCGTTACCGCCCGCTCTAGTTGTGGTCCGTCTCAGTCGAAGACGACTCCTCTGGGTATTATCTCGGCTTCTTCGCCTGCGGCGCGTTCTGTGCGCTCGCAGTGTTGCACAGCTTGCTCATCCGATGAGCGAGGCAATCTTCCAGTCTTATCGCCGTTTCGGACATTTCTTCTCTCGTTTGTCCAAGCACAGGATAGATGCAGCTAGACTCGCACGGCACGTGCGTATGTACACATATAAGTTACTTGATTTACTTACACGGCGCGAACGTTATATCTTTGCTTTGTCCATCTCCACATATGAGTCTAATCTGGCAGGCAGTTCTACTTTACACAATCCATGGCTTATGATTTCGCCTTGCAATCGTGGTCGGTCGCACAGAAGATACTGTAGTTTCAAACTGACCCAGTAACTGTCATGTGCGGTTCAACGATTCTCTGACTCGAAATCATCCTTTTAAGTACTCGCTCCCACAAGACTGTCTTCGATACCGCCGGAAAAATTTGGCTCATTGAGAAATCGATGTACATGAGTCTATAGTCCAAGATACTACGCATGGTGCATTGTGGCCCTCCCATACCCGGACAAGTTAGTCTGGGTTAGCCAACTGAGCTCCCTGTGTCTTCCTCTCCCTCAGCTGCATCGTTAATGGTTTATGTTCGCGCTCCTTGCGATGGCCCTGAACTCCCGTTTTCTTCCCCTTGTCCGCCTTGTCCTTCTTGTCCACATGTATGCGTAAACCTGCTTCTTCGTATGTCTGCAAGTCCTTCACGTAAACGGGCCTGCTTTCGTCCCACTTGATGCGCTCCCAGACACAAACCCCGTTCTCGTCAAGTTGGCAGGGAAGATAGGTAGGGCAATTATGCACAGATCTTAAGGCCGTTGCGGTCGTCGTGTGCGTGCCAACGAAGCACCAGCCGCTCTCGGCCAGGTTTGCGGATACCTTGTCGCCTAGTTGGCATATGTCCGCCTGATCGTCCATGAGGAGTCTCACATACGCGCCGCAACATGCGGCTCTGTGGAGAGGATTGCCGTCCCAGACGTTGGACGGCTCGTCCTCAAAGATGTGAGGAAGTTGGCATGTGGTGTTGGAGCTCGAGCCCTTGAAGTTGCTGTGGCAGCGGACGCAATGCTTCATACCTGCCTTCGTCATGTTGATTGTATCACTACGAGTGTAACCTGTCAGTCGAACGAGGGATAACGGAATATTTGGAAAAATGATTCATACTTACCTGTGATTATAACCTTGTGTAGAGAAAGGTTTGAGATGGGAGTCGTCTTACCCGCTGTGCAAGCATTTATATACGACGGGTGGTGGCACACACAAAGAATGGTGGAGGCCGGGACAATCGAGGTCTCGTTTTAGTGCTCTCCATGAATTTGCATAGAACGTGGCGAGGACGGCATGAGACGCCTCTGTCAATCCACGACAAAAGAGTATTGGACTCCACAGCGTCGGCAGTGGCCCCAGAATGTCAAAGCAAAGATGACGATTGAATGATCATCTATTCCCCATACAACTCGAACTCCCACGGCAGCTTTTGTCCCGGTCCCATCTCGCTGAACCAAATCCTCCGAAGTCTGCAGGTGGCATATACTTTCACGTACGATACATGCATAAAATTGGGCCCTGGGAGAGGCGCCGAGGAAGGGGTGATGTGTTCCTCCTGAGCAGTATCCTCTTCTTCGTCGTCGTCGTTTGAATGGGAAAGAGCGGAAGAAGAGAAGTGCGGGAGAAGGGATGTTATGTTGAGATTAACGGTTGACCACGCCGTTAGTGGCCGGCTGGACGCCGGAGGGAAGGCGAGAGGTAGGTGAAGAAGTGGTGGCGTCGTGAACTTAAGCTTCGGCTCAGTCTGAAAAAAGGATATTCAGTTATGGCCTCCAGAACGGTGAGAACGCAACAGAAAATGCCCAGGTCTAAAATCAATCAAAAAAAA
>SGPL01000066.1:38834-70142 GCA_004802705.1 Bondarzewia mesenterica
AGACATCATGCATGCAAATCTCTTCGGTTAGCAACGAACGTGAATATGAAAAATAGTGCATGATTACTCAGAAGAATGATAGCTACCTGGAATGTCGAACAACGTATGACACCTTCTCTTCCTGCCTTGTCAACCAGCCCAACCTCAAACGACCACTCTCTACCCATATTTCTAACCTGGATATGCATCCATGGGTGCTTCAACCCCAAATCGTTCTGTCTCATCGCGGCACCTATCCCAGCACTAACACGACTAGGGGGCCAGTTCACGGATGGACAACGGATGTAGGTCGCTGGTAAGGTAGGCGACTGAATGTGAAGGACATTCTGATCAAGTGCGTATCCAAGACCATTCGAATTCTCTCCAGTGTTATAAGCATTTTCGTCGAGTGGTAGTGGGGCGATCAAGGCCGCCGGCGGTGTCGGCGCCGGGGACGATGTCTTGTCATTTATGTGGCAGATAAACGAGTCTTCAGGTAAGGATTCATCAGTATGCGACGACCAGAGGAAGAGAGGATCTGTCCCGGTGGAGGAGTAGAGGGAAACGATACCACCAGTGGGCTCAGTTGAAAACATCTTGGGAACAGGTAGAAGGCGTGGGAAAAACATATGATCGGAAGTCCGGCTAAGTATTCCGACATCCGGAAGCTATGATATGCCCATTCGTACTTTGCTGCACACGACCATGTCCCAGTCAGAACTACGCCAGAGGACGCGCGAGACTGCGCAAGACGTGTCAGAGGAGGTACGAGAGGAATTGCGGACAATCTTCAACCCGGAGACATGCACGCGCAAGGGTCTTTGTCCAGTGACGAAGATCAGACACCAGGAGGAACCCCTCGAGAGCCATTCGCTTTACTTCGAGCAGCACGGCTCAGGACCGGAGAAGGTCGTATTTATTATGGGGTCCGTGTACTGTTATTTTATGCTGAAATTTTGGGTTATTCTCTCATTTCGAGTACAGATTGAACAGCACTTCCTTTTCGTGGGCTCCGCAGGTTGAGCACTTCGGTCACTCGCCCAATCATACGATTTTAGTCTTTGATAACAGAGGCGTTGGTAACAGTGGAACACCTCGAGGGCCATACTCGTATGTTTTTCTCATCAATCATTCAATTCCATCGGCTGAAAGTGCCCTCGGTACAGTACAAGCGGTATGGCCGAGGACGTCATAGTGCTGCTCAATTATCTTGGCTGGACCGAGGAGCATGATTTCCATGTAGTGGGAATCTCTTTAGGGGGTATGATTGCCCAAGGTTCTGTCTCAACTGCACTGCCTTTTCGATTCAGAGTATTTGACCTAGATTACTTCCCATCAGAACTCTCCACTCGCATTCCAGAACGCATCATATCACTTACACTTGCCGTTACGACGCCTGGAGGAAGACCTTGGAATAATCTTCCGCCGGTGAGCTGCATTCCACGTCTCGACCACGTCCTCGGAGTTTTAATTTCTCTACCTTGAATAGTGGAAAGGCGTCATTTCGTTAGGCAGGCGAGTTCTGAACAACAGTGATACTTCGGCACAAACATAATAACTTCGCTGTTCCGCAGGTTGCTGCTGATGACAGACCCGGAGAAAAAGCTACCTATTATCATCGACATGGTCTTTCCTTCACACTGGGTTGACGAAACAGCAAAAGACGACCCTGAAGGCAGAACAAATCGCGAGATTCAATTCGACGTAAGCTAATTTTCGCCACAATATTTTTTCATCTATCAGCTACTCATCGCAAATATACCATGATCATAGCTATACCGCCACCGCATGTCAATGACGCGTCCGCAGCATCCCATAGGAGCGCTCTCTCAGATGGTTGCAGGCATCACACATAATGTGCAGCCCGACCGCCTCCGCAAAATATCCTCTTCCATCGCCAAGGTTCTCATCTTAACGGGAGACGAAGATCACCTTGTGCGACCAGCCAACTCGTATTACTTGAAGCAGCATATGCCCGAGGCGGAGCTGGTGGTCTGGGAAGGCACGGGCCATGCATTGCATATGCAATGGACAGATAGGTTCAACGAGCTATTGGCTAGGGTGTTCCGGGAAGGTAGGGATGGCTTGTCGAAAGACAAGACGGCGTAGGGGACGTTGGAGTAGGAGAGGGTATATACAAGGACTTAACGGTCGGGCCCGAGGAGTGCTCGTATCTGGATTGAATTTGTTGTCTTTGATAGAAGTGTACACAATTGCTACATGAATCGATACTATGGATATCCTTACAGTAAATTGAGAGACTGTCTTCGTGCGGGTACAGGACCAGACAGTTGTGGTGCGGAAGCGCTGAAGCTGGCCGCCTGAAGCCTGAGATTCCGTGGACTTGGCCATAACCATCGGGAAAACCCGAGGAGAAGAGTAAATTGGCGACTATTGGCGAGTGGTCAAACTCGATGAAGTTTCACCTCTGAAAGTCACCCAACAACTTTTTGTTCACCGGCCGTACACCATGTGCTCTCTGCATCTCCCTCTTCACTCCTTTCGAACTTCTTCAACGCGTAGATGGGGAAACAACAATTTTCTGAAGGCATGGGATACTAGTCTCAGCAGGAGTATGTCCGGAATGTCCAGCGTTCTTTGCTCAGAGCCGTTCAAAATCTTATTTTTCGGTCGCGACGAATTCTCTTGCTCTGTCCTGAAACAGCTCTACGATGCAAAAGGTATGTAGCATTACTTTTTTCATCATTTGGTGCCATCGTAGTCTTCGAGCCTTGCAGTCTATATCCTAGAAGCGTCATTGACTCTACTCATCTCGCATCCTTCACGACCCTGGATCACTGAACCAGTCTCGAGGGCAATGCAGAACATGGTCATGATGTCTTTCTTTCCTCGTTGTATAGATGATACATATATACCTCCGCGTATATCTACAACAATTTTATTTCGGCATGCGCGCATGGCCCTGGTCCACTGGTGAACGCGAGAGACGTTGCTTCTTTCATTGCAGGTTCTCAAAGCTACTCAGCGCCGTGATAAGGATGACTCTAACATTTCGAGGTACAGACGTTTGGGAACAGATATGGATTGCTACGCATCCGGATCAGTGGGTGGGAAGGCGAGCGTCCGAACTGTCCATCTGTAAGTCACAGTCTTCGCTTCATATCATGATATTGAGCATGGTAGACGAACAGCTCATCTCAAGTTGATTGGCGAGAATCTGGACCTTCCCGTGCACACTATTCCTCACGAAAAAGGGGACTTTAAGCAATGGAAAGTATGTCACCTGTCCCTCGTCTACATTCACACTTCCTTACTCTAGCATCCCACCATGGTATCCACCGACACCAGCCGCCTTCACCCTTCTATCCAACTCCATCCATCCCACCGTCTAATCATCTGCTCGTAACAGCGTCGTTCGGTCGCATCCTTCCTCGTTCCCTGCTACAGCTGTTTCACCCGTCTCGACGGCTTAACGTACACCCTTCCCTACTGCCCAAATACCGTGGTCCAGCACCCATCCAACACGCCATCTTAAACGGCGAGAAAGAAACGGGTGTTTGCGTCATTGAAATGCTGGAAAGGGCTAAGGGCATTGACACAGGTGACATATGGGGACTTAAATCGGTGGTGAGCCCTCTGTCGTTGCAAGTAATCGATCTTCTTTATTTCATGACCTTCGTGTGCAGCCAATTCCAGAGAATTCAACATTTCTCACTCTTCGTGAAAAGCTCGCACGTGAGGGCGGGGATCTCCTTGTTTCCGTTCTCCGCGATATGCTCTCCAAAACGGTGTGTGTAGACGTTTATTTCTTTGATTAAGTAAACTCACCCTTTCGACTCCCGATTTTCAGGTAGCTTCAATTCCCCAGATTGTTTCCCCGAACACGCCGACGGCTCCCTTGGTTACCGCCAGCTTGTGCCGCCCCGAGTTCGACAAGCAAACTGCATGCGAGCTTGTGCGCCTCGACCGCGCCATCTCCCACCAGAAACCTATAACGACTCTCATGTTCCAATCCGATCGCTCGGTCCAGCTTCACAAGCTCTTTGACGTCACGCCGTCAATAGACTCTTCAGAAGACTTTAAGTTGCCAGAAACCCCAGGCGTAGCACGTTACGACCCAAGTAAGAAGGCAGTGCTGGTGAGATGTGCGAATGGCAGCGTGCTGGGCGTTTCAAATTTAAAATCACAAGATCGAAAATTGGTGCCAGCGAAAGAGTGGTGGAATGGGATCCCGAAGGAGTGGAAGGAGATGGATGGGTGCGTTCACTTCGTGTGATGGGGATGCCCTATGTTCTGAGTTGGTAAAGTCCTTGTCTCCGATGAATAATAATGAGCAATACGACGTTGGGATATATAAGCAGCAAGACGGTATATGTGACAGTTGGCTATGATACAAATGTGAGTAAGCAGCAGAACGGTCGGAAGCAGCAGGGACAGCGAGAGCAAGAAAGCAATAGGTGATGGTTAGTTGATGGAAAAGACACCTTGAACCGCCTCTAGGCTTCCTGCAAAGCCCTCAATACCGCTGCCTTCAATCCCTTCAACACCTCCCTCTGTCTAACAGGATTTGCGTCCAACTCATACTTATTTGTCACCAGACCATGGAGGAAGGCGAAATCAGCCTGAGCGACCAAAGGCAGCTTGGCGGATGCAGACCGCCTTCTCTTGCCTTCTACCTTCTCTTTGAACTGGCGAGCGAAGTCCGTCGAAACGACTTGGGCGCGCTGAACAACTTCCGTGGGCACTCCTGCGAGGTTGGCGACGTGCGTTCCAAAGGAACCCGAGGCGACGCCCTCGATGAGCTGGTACAAGAAAACGAGCTGTGGTAATGATGGTGAGGCCATGGGAAATGTGGTGTACAATCGAAATAACGCACATCTCGTTTATTATCATCCACCAATGTCCTCATGTACATATTTCTGATGTTTGGATGATAGGAAAAGTCGTCTGTCAGGGATCCATAGTGTGTAGCAAAGAAGGACAGCGCAAGGGTATGGGTCGCAAGTTG
Organism: Bondarzewia mesenterica; assembly: GCA_004802705.1. Classification (NCBI taxonomy): domain Eukaryota; kingdom Fungi; phylum Basidiomycota; class Agaricomycetes; order Russulales; family Bondarzewiaceae; genus Bondarzewia; species Bondarzewia mesenterica. The sequence goes on from SGPL01000066.1 coordinate 43,783, forward strand.
GTGCAAGACAGCCTGAATGGAAACTTGTGAGTGCGTGATTGTTACTAAGGTTTCTTCAAAAGATATTCACCCCTGCAATCGCCATCCCATCCTAAATGATCCATTAGAATGGTTCTCCCTCCAGGACGGTCAAATAAACTCACATAAGTCGACGTGCCCCTTCCAAGTTCTAGAAAAAACGCCATAATCGAGTCGGTCCCACGTAGTAACAGCCTTGAGAACTCAGCACTTACCGTCCAAGACGACTAGAGATTTTGGAGTTGCATCGCGGAGGATCTTGCAGCTACGTGAATAAATGTCAACGGCTGGAGTTTCACACATCATTCTTAAACAGCACGCACCACTCATCCAGCTCAACCTTGAACGTACTCGCGTTGGAGAACATGTTGTCATATGCACCCATGCGCGTGAGAATTGAATCCACAGGGCACAGACTAACGAAGAATTCAAGATGAACGGGCAGGTGGAGATCGTAGTCGCGGCTCGCACTCACCGTGCTTTCCTGGCTGGTACAAACATACCAAGCTGCGCCATAATCTATGCCAAAGACTCGCATCAGAAACGGACATCCCCAAGGCAAGATGCTAAGTCTTACAACGCCAGTAGCAGTCATGCGCATGACAGTAGACTTTCCTCTTCATGAGAAGGTAGGACTTGAATACTTCTCAACTTTCGCAGAGTGCAGTATGGACTCACCCCATATTAGGCCCTACCAGAGAACGTCAATCGACATTCATATGAACAGCATACAATACATACGTACCCGTCAGCAGCACAAGTCTTCCTACACTCCCACCAAGTCGGATATCATTAGGAATGAAATTGCTCTTCGTCTTCGCTGCCAAGGCCGGATGCCTCAGCTGCTCAAAGTCGACCCATGCGGCATCGCCTTCAATAAACTCAGGCCTACACGCTGGCTCTCCAAGCGCATTTGACGCCTTCGCCAGACTGACAAGACAGTCCAATTCTGCCAAGACACGGACCGCGCGAAGCCAAACACCGCGATCTTTGTCGAACTCAGCGAAGAGACGGTATTTAAAGCTCTTGATCGTCGCGTTGCGCGTTTCGCGGGCCTCCTTCAAGCTCCGAATCATTTGGGAGAGAGAGGGCACGATATAACGCACCACCGCCTAGAAGAGCTGTCGCTGTGAGTATACCGTAGTCTTCTCGATGAGACTAACCTTAGTGCCGCCGCTCTTAACCCAGTCTTTTGGAATATGCCTCGTCCCGACCTTGGCTTGGACAAGGTAGATATCCTACAAAAGGGGGGTATGTGAGCCTAAGTCAGATATTCTAGAGTCAACTATACCTTAGTCCCTGTAGCACTATGCCAGTAGGTCAATGAGGACCTATGACGCAAAGAACATCAGCAGACTAGCATAACCGTCGGAACAATCATACCTACCCAACCTCCGTCTCCAAATTTTTCATCGCGTTCTCCAACTTTGCTTCTAAATTTTGGATCTCTTCCATAATTTCGTCGTAAGCCTCGTCCTTACCCTCGGCCGGCAGCAGTTCGTCTGAATCTAGCAGATTTCAAGTTCTTTGAGATCAACAAACCAACGGCAAAGGTAGTAACAGGGACAAACCTTTGTCCGGCTTCTTGTACATTAACTCGACAATCTTGATGATATTTGGTGTCAAGTTCGGCGCAGACCGCAGCAATCCCAAGATTGTCTTGGACTCAAATTGCTCTGACGTGGTCGCGAGGGACTCAAGCCCAACGTTGAGCTTCGCGAATGCCTGAGAACATCCCAATCGTCAATGACGTCGAATAACGGCGCACGACAGAACAATGACCTTGAGAACATTGATGAAGTCTTTAACTCCGCAGTTTTTGGCATGGATGCGTGATACAATTCGTTCCAGGTCAGGAAGACCTTTTGCAACTGCCGCGAAGTCCTGCTCAAATTGAGGATCCCCCATCAATGTTTCCACCGCATCAAGCCTGACGATTAATAGACATCAGTAGGCAGTAGTCGGACCGCAGTAATGTCGAGACGGTACCGAGCATTGATATTTGTCACCTCCTTCAAAGGCATACACATCCAAATGCGAAAGAGCCTCTTCCCTGGACCATTTTTAGTTTCATCAGCCCTGCTCAGACTGATCCTTCACATGAAACACCCACCGAAAGGGGTAATACACCTCCCGAGCAACTGTAACAAGGACCCTTCCTCTGTACCCTCGCTATTCATCAGCACCTCAATATGTGCCAATGTCTGCCCATCGAGCACCAGGCCCTGACCCCTTTTCATGGGGTCATAGACGTTGAAATTTCCCATTGTGAGAATATCTTTGTCAATGTTCAATTGACGGAGGTACCTGTTGGAGTTCAGGAGTCGACCGGTTCTACCATCAATAAATGACTATAGAGATGATATGAAAGCCACATACCACATCATCGCACCGAGAGCCTCAATTGCACTGCGGCATCCCACCATGGACCTGATAGCGTCGGGCACGCCACCCAACTCATCATTGTCATCCATCTCACCATCATCAACTGGATAGAGCACCTTTAGCTCATCCAACGTCTTCTTATAGCCAAACCCTTCAACCTCCCGTAGACTCGTCCAGAGGCAAGACGCAGGCAGTACCGACTTCAGCAAGCGCGTTGTCGACACCGACAGGTTACCCTGCAACCATCGAGGTTAAATTACATCCGTGCCAGAAGATGAGAGGCGACAGCAGGGGGAGGTCAGACCTTGGTGAACAGAATTTCCTTCGGCCTCAACTGCCTCATCAGCGTCTCCAATCTCGTCCTGCAAACATCATCCTCAAAGGCGCTCAAGTTAAATTCGCTCGTCGCACTATCCAGCACACATATACCAAAGCTCCCCTGGTCGTTGCCTTGTTCATCTTCGGGCTCAAGTTCGCGAACGGAAATGCAGTGTCCCGCTTGCTCATCTGTGAGGAGATCCTCGTCGACGAGGGTACCATTGGTATATACCTTATTCAACTCTCTGCGTTATTTCATGAACAGAGTTAGTGTGAGAGATATGGTCAGAGAGAACAATGTGTGATCGTACCGCCTAACGATTTTCTCCTTCTGTGTGCCAGCACCGGATTTTCCTTTGCCCTTGCTAGCCGCGACACGCATCTCTGCACCTAATGCCGTCTCCGCTTGGTCGACACGGCCCACCTTGTAGCCTGAAAGTGATTTCTGTCAGCGTTTTCCGTACACGCAGGGTCTGGCAGCGGATGGGAGAAGTAGATGGACACACCCTTCGCGAGAAATTTCCTAATAAGCTTAATGAGAAACTTGTGAAGTGACAGCTGTAAAAGGATAGAACTCACGCAGCCCAGAAGTTGAACGAGCTCTCCGGTACACCAACCTACGTGACCCTTGAGAACCCACCGAAGACTCATGTAGAATGAAATGCCTTAGCAGCCTTACCATAGACATCTTGACTCGCTGCGTGAGTTTCAAATCAAACTCACGATGCCCGATGCGAGCGTCCTCCTCGTAGAGCTTCGCGAGAATGTTATAGATAAGACATCGTAGGCGACAAAAGAGTATACAGTCATTGGCACACCTCCAAAAATTTCCTGTGCGTCAGAAACGATATCAGAATTGAAATAAAAAGTAGTGTATCATTGTACTTTAACTCACCCCTTCTGAAAGAACAATATCTGTGCGCACCAGTCGAGATGAGTTCATAACTCTAGCAAACATAGAATAATACTCAACGGTATCAAAATGATTTTGTTTGATCTCCCAGAACTGGGCACCAAAGAACCGTGAGTATGTAATAGACCCATTGGTGTTTGTGACGTACCTGCTTCTCAAACGGCGTGAAACCGTTCCAGGCACTATTCGGGATATAGAGCGTCCGATGATCATATCCTGGCTCATTCGGCCTCACTTTGTCTTTCTACAAGACGCAATTCAAAATATTTTGAATCAGCCCTTTCTCGTTTTGACGAAGTCATGGAATCAATGAATTGCGTATGAATGCACTCACGTCTCGAGGGTTGGTCAGGAATGCGAACGGATCCTCCTGGGCCTTCTTCTCGGTTTGCTTTGATTGTTCCCTTTGTTCAGCAGCAGTAAGGAAACTGTTCGAATTCCCGCTCGCCTTGGACGCGGAAGTCTTTTGTAGAGAGGGACGTTGAGGTTCAACAGATTTCTTGGACAACTTTGCAGCTGGCTCGTCATCATCTTCGTCATCATCTGAGGTGATCATAGAGAGGCGAGAGGAGCGGCCAGAAGAACGCGACGATGAACGTGCGGGTCGCTCATCCGAAAGGTCCTCGTCAGAAGGAACAATGAAGTCATCGTCTTCATATTTCGATTTGCGGGCTTCAGTGTGATGTGCATGCAAAATGATGTTCAGACCTAGGAAGATGACGAATGACGACAACAGACCTTGCTTCTTCGGTGACTTTTTAAACCTGGACAACTGGGTTGAAAAAGACACAACCGATTCTTCATCCTCTGCGTTATCCTCCACCAAAAACTCATCCCCTGACAATGAGGCGGAGATGCGAGTTTTCTTCGCTGCTCGGTCTGCTCGGTATACAGATTAAAAGGAAGAATATATTGAGAATAGAAAGACACGAACCGGTCGAGCGCACTTCTTCGTGCCTAGTAGACGGCCTATAAACTGACAGACGTTTCCTATACGCAGCGCTACCGAGTTCGTGTATGCCCTCTTCGTCTGAATCTTCAACAATCAATTTGCGCTTCGCACGAGTCTAGACGTGCGCATACAGTGAGGTTACACCCACATTATAAAGACACGCATATACTCACAACCTTCGGGATTGGCTCGTTGTCACTTTCTCCCTCATCCTCCATATCCACGTCAACTGGGTCGCTAGTAGGGGGCGTATCCTTGAAACTGCTTCCTCCATCCGATGAATGTGTATATGTCGCGTCGACAACTCGCCCTCCGTGTCTTTTCGACGCAGGAGTGCGGTTGCCGTAGTCAGATTCGGCGGGGGGACTAGATGAACGCGAAGCTTGGGGCTTAGCCTTCGTCGCGGGCTTCAGACTTGTCGCTTTGGCTTTGTCCTCACTGTTTCCGTTCGCAGGTGCTTTAGAGAAGAAGCTCGTGAGACTTTTCTGTTTCATGTCATCATGAGGTTTCTTGGGAGCCATCTCGAGTCAACAGCCGCGAAGGTGGTGGATGCGTTGGCAGCGACGCGACGCGGTGTTCAACTTCAAGAAACCAGGAACGACGCGTTGGTGCTTGTTTGGTTTGTTCCTCTTACCTCATCATGCTTACAGCGGAGACGGAAGTATTGTACTTACCTTCCCTTTGAGTCTTGTCCACGCCAAGTTGAGTCTGCTGGTTCTCGCTCAATTACATACTTATACCTTGACCTCCCCGTGCCCTGCAACACCCTCTTTACCCCTCACACTCTTTACCTGGATTGACGAAGCATGATTCAAAATCGATTCCTGATCCTCTTGCCTGTTCTTATACCTCTTTCGGCGACCGTGGTGAGCGCTCAAGGTGGACAGACTTGGTGGGTGACATGGACAGCGGGCGTTGACATTTATGGTTCTTACTGACTTACTCTATTACCTTTACTCAGTAACATCACAAACCCGTGCCCGAGCTCTGCACCTTGTTGCAGTGAGTGTGCATACGCTGATCCTCGAGACGATGATGGATGCTTGATGGTGTTCTCCAGGTTCTTACGGATTCTGTGGAACCGGTGAAGTGAGCTTGCGCTTTATCCCTCTTGTGAAGCCCCACAAAGTGATACCGTTTTCTACTTCAGTTCTGTCTTGGCGGATGCAACCCGCTTAACTCTCACTCCCTCGATTCCTGTCGACCCAATCCTATTTGCCAGTCTGCTACTGTGCGTCTTTCTCCCCATTCTTTGAGATGCTGAATAATGATGAATCTGGACTTGCTACTTGCAGCACACCTTCGCCGACAACTCCCGCATCTACTCCAACGCATCCAAATTTGATGGCAACGCGACAGAGTACGGTACGCTAGTTCCCTTCGCCCTTTCACCAGCATTATACTTCTTTGTTCCCATTTTCTTCTCCGCGGTCGCACGATTTTCTATGCCGAGCGCCCATCTTCAGTCATCTCTTCCCCCTTGGACTCGCCCAAGACTCGCTTATTTCTATGCCGCTCGCTTCTACTCGTGAACTTGTCTTTGATCCGCTGACAACAAAATCTGCTCTTCCCCATTTGTGCTGCACAGACTGGGTCGTGAATCAAGGGAATATCATGAACACGAATTCCTCTGGCGGGGAGCTCGTCCTATTGCTCACGGAGTCCAACGGGGGAACTCGACTCTCGTCTACGCGGTATGTGCACTACGGAACAATCACTACTCGACGTGCGTTTTTTATATACTACTTATTTCTGCCGGCGATTTCAGCTGATCGCTGATATTCTACTTCGGCTGGCTCTTATTTGGCCCCTCGTACGCTTATGTGCTGATGCACCGACTGCCGGACGGTCCCCATTCTGCTTGTTCCTTGATAATTCCGTGTCATTCGGCGCACCAGTCAAGACGGGCCGATGGAATGGTGTCGTGATGGCCTTCATCACAATGAGCAACATTAAGGATGAGATAGATTGGGAGTTCCCTGGCGCAAACACCACCACGGGACAAACGAACTATTTCTGGCAAGGTAACATTCGTACGTGCCATCCGCACTCACTTTCTCACCCATTGATCTCGAAGACCTTGCCCTTTCGCACCATGTCGTACGTTCATGACTGATTTCCTTGCTTTCCGGTTACAGCTGCCACTACCGTTGGCGAAACCGAGAACGGATTCACCGATACATTCAGCAACTATCATGACTACACCGTGCGCGTTTTCCACCTTGTTTCCAATCACGCTATTCTCTGCATCAATACTAAAGCTAATGCCCTACTTCATTGGTCCATAGATTAACTGGCAGCCTGATACGCTGACTTTCGCCGTAGACAACAAGACTATGCGCACGGTCAAGAAATCAGACACCATCGATAGCAACGGTGTTGCACATTTTCCGTCGACGCCCGCGTCGATTCAGCTCAGGTGCGATCCCCCCCCTCCGTGTCTCTCTCCAGCCATTCCAGGTTTTGACATTGTGTGAATTTTTCAAAATCTTATATCTCTATTCGCTTTGCCCTCGTCCGTATCTGCCTTTATCAACCGTATATCTATGACGACGGTACGGTACGCGACATCAGTTTGTGGCCTGCTGGGATCAACACGTCCGCCCCCGGAACCATCCAATGGGCAGGTGGAATGATCAACTGGAATGATCCCGACTACAAATCTGCCGGTACGCGCTTCCTCCTTACCTTCCCTTTTTGGTGCTCAAAGGCATGTTGGCCAACAGGCCATTTCTACGCCATGGTCTCGTCCGTCTCGGTTCAATGCGCGGACCCGAGCACGCCGCAATCCGACATCACGTCCTACATTTATGGGACCAACTCTTCCACCATGACCCCCAGCGTCTCGTTCTCGAATGAGTCTGTTATGGTCAATGGTGCGCGGGCGATGGGCGAAGGTTTGGCGTTCAATGGGCTCGGGTGGTTGGTCATTGCGGGGGTGATGGGCATTGTTGGCTTCCTCTGAGCACCCTGACCTGGTCTGTGATAACTTGACTGTCTGCGTTCATGCTTTATCGGACTCACGCAGATCAGAGCCATTCTTGTGTGTCGGATTGAATTTTGTTTTTCTTAATTAATTGAATGTTGAGAATGATGTGCTCCAGTATTGTAGCTCCCGAAGAATGTCGTTCGCGCGTCAGACAGGCCTGCGAATGTCTATGCAAGCATACCTATACGTACTCAAACTTCGAAGTATTTCGGCATTGTTTGTACAAGGTTCGCAACATTCCGAGAGATTCCAAGCCGCCGGCGCATTTTGAGCTTTTTTTTTTTTTGGGGGGGGGGGGGGTTACACACCGTGGTTTGTCTTCGATGCGCCATATTTACCAAGTAAGTGACTTTACTGAATCTTAGGTATCACTGTGATTTCTCTATTCCCGTTATCTTTCATTTCCAGGTCGCACCTGCATATGCCAGGTGCCTACGGCAGTTTCTCCTCTTCTCTTGAATAGAGTCTTGATTCTTGTTCTCTTGCGCAATTTGGAAAGCTCTATGTAGTGTGATCCGACTTAGCGGTTACACCATCTCGTCTCACATGGAACATATTAGTATTAGCTGGAGATCGGAGAGAGAATGAAAGCAAAAAGAGGTCCGGCGAAGCCGAAGAGGCACGTGGAAAGAAAAGAAGAGGTCACGAGAGGTCACGCCAGCGGCCAACCAGTAGTTTCTTCATCGCCCCCACCTGCCCTCGCCTTCATGCTGCTCATCTGCTCTTGCTAACATTGTATCTGCGTTTAGAGGCTTCAAATAGACTTCACATAGAATTTGCCGTAAATTTTCGCTAACATCTTATATAGATCGGCCCAATATCGATACCCGTAATGACAGTCACCAAGCATCCGATTTTGCCTCCAACAATCGCCCTTCCACCTATTGACAAAATTCACGCTGCACCCATCGCGAAGCTTTTCGATTGCGTATGCTACCTGCGTCTATTATACAACCCCGAAGTTCGTGGTTCGCGTCGCGTCAAGCGCGTCAAGACCCTCACGCCTGCCAGCATATCATCGTATGAAGCGACCGGTGCAGTGAGGGATGAAGAGCTGGAACTTCTGCGATCGGACAAGTTCGAACGGTCTTATGCGATTCGTTGGCTCACAGCTCTCATTGCGCAGATCGAGTTTTTGGAACTTGATTCTTCCCTCCCCGACCACAGCGATGACGCCCCTCATGAACCCACTTGGGAGTCTGTCATACAGACCGCTGCTTCGATACTCGCGATTTGCGCCGGATCTTCTGCTTCTGGTTCCCTTACGCGCTCATTGAGGCTGGGGGGTGGCGCAAGATCGAGAGAGGTGGTGGTGCAGCTGACGGACGCGCCGTTAGAAAACCACGATTTTGGGACGGTCGGAGTGCAGACCTGGGGGAGCGCTTGTGTGATGGCGGAGATGGTTGTCGACATGCCGGGTCATTTTGGCTTGGATTTCGCCTGGGGCAAAGGCGAGGGCATCAATGTTGACTCGGGGTCTGAGAACGTGCTGAGGTTGCTCGAGCTGGGTGCCGGGACTGGGCTCGTCAGCTTGACGTTGGGCAAATTCTTCCAAGGACAAGCACCACAATGCGCAGTAGATATTATCGCATCCGACTTTCATCCGTCTGTTCTCGCAAACCTCCGGACGAATATCGCCGCCAATTTTCTACCCTCTTCCTCTGCTTCCCGCTCAATAACGCTCTCAGCCGGCCGACTGGACTGGTCCGACGCAATGACTTCGGAGCTGCTTCCTGCGCCATTCGACAAACCCTTCGACATCATCTTTGGCGCTGATGTCATCTACGAAGTCGACCATGCTCTGTGGATCAAAGAATGTCTTAAGAAATTGCTTAAAAGGCCGTCGCCATCCCCCACGTTTGCGAACGTTTGCGGAGACATTATTCCCCCGCCTCGATTTCATTTGATGACCCCCCTGCGCCCTACCCATTCATTGGAGTCGAGCACTATCGAGTCAGTTTTCCCGCATCTCGAACATATTTGCGGCCTTAGCGATCAAGCTCCGACGCTCTGCATATCGTGCAAAGAGACCATTCTTTGCGAGGCCGAACCAGGTGTTGCTGGTGAGGTGGAATATGCTTATTACATCATTGAGTGGACGATTTGAATTTCGGTTTTGGGATGATACTGAAAAAAGTGGACGGTCGTGAACTTTACCTTTTGGTTTTGGGCAGCGGAGGGTATATCATTGCATGATTACGGCTCACAAAGCGAATTTTAGATGGGTATACAGAATTATGCATATTCATGGTGATAAATACATCGACATTGTCCAAAAGCAAAGAAAGAAGGGAGAGAAAAGGAATTCTACCCTGTGAACAACTGTTCCGCTTCACCCAAAATCCCTTCATCCTCATCTCCACCAAATGCCTCTCTAAACTCCTCCATCAACTCGTTCGTCTCTTGCGTCACTTCTCTCAAGGCCCGTGAAGCCGTCCATGATTTCAGGTTGCTCACTTCGTCCGCATCATTGTCCGCATCGCCGTCAAGCCCCGGTAGCAATGTCGGATAGCACATCAAATGCTGTACCACCCTAATCCGCCGATACGTTGCTCGCACCAACGAGACAGATTTGATTGTAGTCGATTTAGTCATGGTGAGGCGCATGCGCCCTCCGCTGGGGGATATGGAGCGCCGGAACGGGTCGGTATTATGGACGGGGCCCAGATGCACGATCTTAGGCCCGGCAAACTCATGTCCCCCAGGTGAGACGGGACTTCTAGCGTAACCGGGCTGTCTTTCTGCTGGCCTTTGCGGCGTCGAAGGCAAGGACAGCAGATCGCCCGCGGGGAACGAAGGTAAAGCCGTCAGCATTGGGGAATTCTCTGGTGACGGTCCAGTAGACCAATGTCCGGACCCCCTGCGCGGTTTCGAGAAGACCGAGGAGAATGACAATCGGCTACTGATGGGACGATATTGGTTCTGCAGGTCCTGGCCGAGGACAGCGACTTTCTCTTGCATGAGGATGCGAAGCTGTAGGAGAAGTGGACAACGATAGAGGGAGAGAAACTCTAGCGTCGACCAAAGCAAATAGTCGATGATGCGCGGTTGGGAAAAGGGCGATTTAGTAGGCGATGCATTGCGGGATCCCAGTGGTGTGGAAGGATTGATATCGTCAAGACCAGTTGGATGAAGACCCTTAGGCAGATGCAGAGGCGATGGTGGTTCCGAAACGTCTTGTGATGACAGGGCGAACGCAGCATCTCCATCCGACAAAAGAGACTTCAAAAATGTGCCAATCTGGATCCAGATCCCAGGAACACTGTGAGAAAGATCGTTTCCGGCCCTGATGACTATAATTTTGAGGATTTGCAGAGATACAGAGATTGTCATGGCAGATGCAGCCCGGGACGATGTATTGTGCGTTTCCTGTGATTTGGTGCGTTCCAACGGCACGGAAGAACGATTCGACTCCCGCAACGTGACTGTTCGTCGACAAGCCTGCATGACAAGGGACAAGAGTCTGACCCATGCTCTCCTAGGAGCATCACGAGAAGACGCGTCCGTCCAGAAGTTTTTCCGGATGGTATCTGGAGTGGAAGGTAAAACCAACACCAGTGGAAAGATGATTCCAGCCATATATTCATATGAAAGAGCTCGTTTCTTCAACTCTTCGATGATGTCAACACCGGATAGGAATATTGCTTGACTGAGCAATTTTATAAGTGCTGGCCTAAGGGGAAGGGAGAATAGGAGATTCTCAGAAGCAGCAAGTTCACATGCTTCAAGGCCTGCGACACAGTATTGCGAGACCACTAGCCGAGAGAAAGATGGTTCTTTGGCATAGAAAGGCATTGCTGCCAGGCTCGTTATAGCACTCAGCACGCCAGAGAAATCAGTTGTCGACGCGTAGGCCTTGAAGACGGGAGCAAGCTCAGTGAGAAAAGCAAGAACGTGTTTGACCCGCAAGGACTCCTTGCGAACCAGTGAGGTCCTTGTATACTCTAAAAGGAACGCAGCGGCGCGGTCGCTGTTCCCATCTTTGAGCATATGTTTGACCAGCTCAATGACTCGATGATGTGTAGAAGAGCCGAGATGTCCCCCTGACCCAGTGAAGGCAACTACAAGCGACAAATAATCCAATCGCATTTCTGCCAGATCACTCGGTTCCTTCGATTTGCCATGCAAGTCGTTAGACAGCGACAGCTTTTGAGACCACACTTCATAACTGAAGTCATTCGAAGGACGTATTTGAGCAGCTTCTGGAATTTTTGTCCTTCCAGCGCTCCGTGTGAGGAAGATAATGCTGAGGGCATCCACACCCTCGTAAAGTACCTTCCGCGAAGATGGCGAAGCATCATAGAGTTTTGGGACCATGTATCGCAGAAGGCGCAGGAAGTTCTGAGCGCGTCGGATGGTAGGATTGTGGCCTATAACTGTGAGGAAAAGTCGAACCAGGTCATCGAGAGCCAAATGGCCACCCTCATATTGCTCAGGAAGGGCAACATCGACTTGATGGCTGTTCTGCCCGGTTCCACGTCTCAGCAATGACAAAAAACGCCTGCGGTTTGTCTTCCGCAGTGTTGACGAGCAACGCCTCGCGCTCTTGAACTTTGTTTAAGTCATGGATCCCGGCTGAGTCTGGAGCGAATTGTGAGGCGTTGTCCTTCAATGTAGAGAGCAAGGAATATATATGGTTTGCCATCCAGGGTCCATCAACTCCGGGGAGAACTGCGACATGGGACTCGACGTCTAGACTCTGAAAGATAAACGCTTCCTGGTGGAGGGCATAGAACCGACTGGCGGCGTATTCAATTGCTGCACGAATGCCTTGATTGAGTTCAGATTCTGCGTAGACTTTAAGAACAGCGGGCATGAAGATGGTGTAGCCACCTCCCGATGTGAACATGCGGCGGAATCTGGTGCTGGCAACCATGAAAGCTGGCGAATGATCAGCGATACACCTAGTATAAATTCATACACCCAGCTCACCTATGAGAACCTGACTCACAACCCCTATATCGTCGCCGTGGGCCAACAAACACCGGTTCAAGCCATCCGCCAGGACGGCAAATTCACCTCGATCATTCAGGTGACGTGGCATAGAGCGAAAAATTTGCGCGACGAGAAGAATGTAACTGCGTGCTAGTATGAGAGACAATGGCGCCAACTTTGCATTCGCATTATTTGACGTGTGTCGAGCTTTCTCCTTTCGAGGCACGAGATTGTTCAAATCAGGTGGTACAGAATCCACAGCATCGTCTGACAATGGAAGAATGAGGAGTGACATGGATTTCCTGACGGCCTGTACGTCTCCAGGGTTTCGCTTGAGCATGCTCAAGAGAAACATGTTTTGAGCAATTCGAATCATCGTGATTTGCGCCAGATGGAGAGGCACCCCTGGTTCAACTTGCGTCCTGGAATCAAGCAGACCTCTGGGAAACATTGGACCAGGGGGAGCAGATGGCGGAAACCAGAGAGCCCCAGAAGGAATCAGAAACATCTCCAACTTGGCTCGCCGTATTTCCTTGAGAGACATGTCGCTGACTTGGTTCACAAGTTTGGACAAGACAGGAACAGAATACGCGAATTCCCTTAGAGCTGTCGACGCCTCCAGCTTAGCAGTATATTTGAGGAATCCCGTGATATGATTGAAGAGATAATGTGCCATGGCTGGAGGAAGTTGTCGTTGAATGTGTAAGAGCGCTCGAAGTGTTGATATTGCAGAGGCTATATTGTCACCCCCTTCGGAGAGTGAATCAAGAATGGGTCGAGAGAGTAACGTCGGATCTTCTCGCATGAAGTCGACGATTGTGTTTCGCGCTGCCGTAGCAACGGCGTAATCTGAATCGAATACCAGATTGGCTAGGTCGGGGAGAACCGAGGCTAGAGGTGGTACAAAGATGGCACGGCGTTTGACACTGTTATAAGAACTGTTGGCTCTGCCAAGTTCGATTTCCGCGGACTCGGAGGGAGATGAAGGAGTCCAATCCAAGGGCGATGGGCTACGTGGCGTGGACGCCCCGCCTCCCTCTAAGCGTTCCAACTGCAAGCTCGGAAGCAAAGACATGGGAGTCTTGATCCACCGGGTTTGCTGATCCACAGGTTTAGTGTCATCGCCCCATCCTATCTCCAGTAGCCGTCTCCGCAGTTCAAGGGGAAGCACGACGCCGTTAGAATCTTTTATTTCATCCGCGTCATCTTCAAGAATGAACAGACTGGAGCCAATATCTGTTGCGACGAAAGAGATTGGTCCTCTCGCGAGTTTGAATGGCCGGCGGTGATGTTTATCGGTGATGTATTTCTGCGACAGAAGTTGGAAACGCCAGCTAGAAAGTGTGCTAAACCTTCTTGTTGCTTGTAGTCGAACCAAGCTTTCGGGACTAGATGGATCAAAAAAAAAAAAGTGAGGAGTGGATATGGGTCAGGGCCTTATGGGGGGATGACTTACCTGTACATATCATCCCGTATTAGCTGGAGGAGACTAGAAGAGCTTTTCTCCGCGCCCTGCATGATGAGAAATGTCGCCTGCATGACAGCTGCGTAAGGTTAGAGGGAATGAAATCTCGAAGGTGACGTACTGATGCTTGAATCTCGGTTTCATGGCTATCTAGGCAATCCCTCCAGAGCACAGGGCTCAACCGCAGATGATTGTCGAGATTCAGCAATCCAGAGACGGCCACTAATAGTCTCAAAGCGTTTCTCAATAAGCCTTTCGAGTAGGACTCGAACATGCGTGCACGATCCGACAGACGTGCAAAAAAGCCAGCATTCTTGTTGGTGATCGACGTTACAGGCGATGGGCCTTCTGCCGCCACAGAAGCAGACAAAGCAAATATGCTAGCACGCTACGGAACAATTTCAATTGAGTTTGCGATATTTCTGACAAAGGGAATTGGAGAACGTGGACCTTCGGTGCAACACGCCCTTTCTCTTGCGCACCGGCATAGAGACTAGCCAGCTTACTGATTATTGCTGAAGTATCTTCATCTTCAGGACCAGAGAAAATTTGTTTGTCATCGACAACCCATGACACAACACGAAGGAGCCAACGAGCTCTGAAAGAGTTTAGAAATGTTCTGAGTTGACCGCTTCTTTCACAAGAAGAAAAGACGCACGGTTTGAGAGAGCGTAAAAGTAGGCGAATCTCAAACAACAGTACGCATAGGACAATTCGCTGGGCCTCTGGTACTAGAATCGTCCGTTCCTACAAGCCCATATTTGTCAAAAGCAAGCCATGCCAGCACGTCGTGCTCACCTTTGCTTCTATAAGAACACCGATTTGATGATCTAACGCAAAGAAGAACCCCGTCTGAGCCGCGAAGGCCTGATCCTGTATGTGATATGGCACAGATGAATACTGCATATGCATGCAGATCGTTTCAATGGTCCTCACTGGTGAACTGTCCCTCCCACGCGAGATAGCCTGCACATACGCAATTAATTCCGTCAGAATGACGAGCTGACCAATCCTGATCTTGCCCCACACAGGACCCTCTCTGCCTTGACTGGCCTGTTTCGCGGGTTTACTATCGCTCATAAGGGCCACGAGCAACATCTCCACGTCCCTTATCCAGAAATTAGGGAGGAAACGGGTTAGTACAGCGATGATTCGAAGTTGATTAATGATTGTTGCGTCCTTGGTTGCAGCGGCACAGGCGAAGAGAGGTTTGTAGAAAAGTTTGGGGTACATCTGAGAAATAGTATCAAGGAGCTCCGTTACCTGCGAGGACGGGTAGCTTGGCGGATCTTTCGTCAGTCGCTAAGTGATGTGCAAAATGATTTTCATGTTTCTTCTCCCTGTAATTCGTGCGGGGAAACACTCACGTCGTTGAGGAGCGGTATAAAAAAGGCCGTCATTGGGGTTCTCAGGTCATCCGGGAACTCCTCTACCAATGCCGTTAAGACAGCGAGAACAGATGGCCAACTGTCGGTTTCCACCTTCAAGCCCATTGTCAAAAAAAAAATCCTAGATCATTTGTCCAGGGGTATTGGCTTACTATGTGCTGCAAACCTTTCTCGAACGCATACTTCCAATGACCGCCCTGAGCATACCAGTTCTGGATCAGTGTCTTTGATTCATCTTGCTCCCGTGTCCCATCTAGGCAGAAGATATTCAAGACGACCACGACGATTAACGCTCTAGCCTCGCCAATGTCTGCTTGATCGATGGAATCCGCCTCTGGTATGATGCAAGTTTGAAGCAGGCGAATGATAATATCGACATTCTGCACGGGTTTGATAGTTGCGTCGAAAGGCCGGAAAAAAGAGAGCAGTGAATGCGTGAAATGGCTGAGCTTCCGGACATATAAGGATGTCAAAGAGTGCGGATGTGAGATCGGCACTTTTGCAGGCCAGTATTCCTGTCGAATGTGTAAACTTCGAGCGATTACAACAATTGAATTCACAAGTAAACGACATACATCTATTAGGTAGCGTAAGGCCCATCGTCGATTGGATTCTATATCATTCTCGAGACAAGCAGAGAGAGCGAGCACTGCTGCACAATCTCTGATCGATTGA
Source organism: Bondarzewia mesenterica (assembly GCA_004802705.1). NCBI lineage: Eukaryota > Fungi > Basidiomycota > Agaricomycetes > Russulales > Bondarzewiaceae > Bondarzewia > Bondarzewia mesenterica. The sequence goes on from SGPL01000066.1 coordinate 59,821, forward strand.
GCATTCTCCCTTGTGAATGTGACATTGTACTCAGTCTCAACAAGCGCTTCGTCAAGATCACCAGCAGAACCGACTAGGACACCAGCTATGAGTTCCCGAAGATACTGTACTTCCTCATGAGCATCTGTTTGTTGCGACAAGGAGACAAGGAGTGAGAACATCTGTTGAAGCAAGGTCTGAAGTACAATGGGAGAGTCGACCTTGAAAGGTCTCCGTGGAGTGAATAGAAAGGAAGAGAAAATTCCAAGGAGCCTCATTCGAATAGGCTTTGATAAGGAGTCAGCGAGCGCGGCTTTACAACACCAAAGACATCGATCGAGGTCTGCCTGTGTGTAATTTATCAAAACTGACTCTGACGAAAATCGGAAAGCAACGAACCGCACTAGACGATGCTACCCATGTCTTCGCGGCGACTTCAAAAGCCTCTATAGAGATCATACGCTCTGCCTCGACTTGGGTACCCGAAATAGGCTTCAGGAAGGGAATAAGGAGCGTCGACAGAACTTGTGTCTCGTGAGGAAGATGGTTGGTAGTATTCTGCCATGTCGATGAGATAGATGCGTATCGAGACAAAACTGAGCTCAGAGCTGTAATGCTAGGTGTCGCGCGTGAAGATGAATTCATAGACTGCATTGAGGGCGGTCGGCGCATTCCCCGTTTGTTGAGCATATTCGTCGACACACCGGTGGTGCTGCTATTGGCGCTCGAAAGACCTAGGACTGAATTACTGCTCATGAAGGTAAGATTGAACGTTCCCGGAGAGATCTCTCGGTCAGGTTTATGTCCCTTCTGCTCCCCAAAGCGTGCAAGCCAGCATGCATCCAATACATCCTTAGCAAACCTTTCTGCGTGATCTTCCGAGGCTTCCTGAGCATGTTCCACGACTTGCTTGAATCCCAGCCTCCCAATTCTGAACTGTTTAGGCGTACCGGGACGTGACGGAGCTGCGAAGGCAGGGGATGGAGCGGCAGGTGTTGAGGAACGGGATAATGGACGCGAGCTGGATGGTAGGACATGCTGTCGCAAATGATCCCAACGTCGTTTTGACGGTGAAGGAGGCTCCTCCTTAATCTCCGCAGACGACTCCGTCAATGCAGAGAGCAATGACGGTTTCTTCACTGGTCGACGTCGTCCTGACGAAATCGAAGATGACCGATTGGTAGCGCTTGGCAAAGTACTTGATGCTGGTTTCGGTGACAACGTCCTATCCTCTCCAGATGTCGAAGTCGGTGAATCTGTCAATGGTACACCCGTCCAAACCTCGCTGCCTGCTCGAGATACAGCTGTTGGCGGACTGTCGGAGAATGGATCCGTATAATCCTCGTCGATAGCCCGAGGCTTCTCTATGAAACTGAAATCCAACTTTGCGGAAGGAGTTGGTGCACGGACTCGGGAGTTATACGAAATGTCGTTTGAGCCAGATTTCGAGTTGTCCAGTGAGCTTTTCTCAGAGCTGCCAATTTCTGAGATGGAGTCGAAAGAAAAGAGGCGTTTGGGGAAGTGTCGACCTCCGGATGACTTCTTTTTCTGTTCATCTCGGGGTGCCATAGTTCACTGGAACGAAGCTCGCCAAGGGTGTTCGCCTCGAGTCTTCGAAAGTTTAGAGGGTATGTGAGAAATGGTGAGCAAGACTCAAAGACTGGCAGTGCGCACTGCACTGCGCAGCCGTCACCTCGTCACACGGCAGACAGAGGCCTACATGTAGGTGTGACATAGTGATGCCATATTCATTGCCGTTTTGTAACAAAGTAAATGGCAGCGATCTGGTAACAAATGCACTCACACAGTAAAAATATTCCAGTGAACAAGTAGAGGCGACGCAGCCATATAAAATTGTTTAGAATTTGTTGAGGTCCAACACTCATATTGACCAATCACATCAGCCAGATCGAGGCTATTTTACCCTGGAAAAGCTTAAACAAAAGAATGGCTGCGTCGCCCTTAATTGTCTATTTACGCAGTTTTACCATGTGAAAGGATTTGTTGCCGGATTGCTTCCATTTATTTTGTTACAAAATGGAAACGAATCTTTTATCACTATGTCACATCTACATATCGGGAGATATCGGGTCCCGTCTGCCGTGTCAGTGCCTGGTCACTGGTCATTACGTATACTTAAGGAAGCGGTTTCTTCTAAACTTGTTCCTTGCGCAATGCGCATTGCAAGGCCAAGGCTACTCATTGATCGACAGAAAGATTTTTTTTTCCTTAGGCGTGCTTGATCAACGTCAACATTGAAATGCTGACACCCATAGAGAAGATTAAAGAATTGCTAGTAGTACACACTTAGGTCGGTCGCGTGTGTCATAGTGATAACATGGTCCTTTATGTCAGAAAATCCTAATTTAGATTATAACACATTATAAGGCATGATAATGCCTTAATAAATGGGCTACACTATAAGTTATTATCATGAAAGAGTTCATAATTGTAATGACATTTTAACGGCATTGTAATGGCCGGCCTGTACATTGCATTGTCATTGCAATGGCCGTGACAATGCCGTTACAATGGCCGTTACAATGCCGTTGCAATGGAGTGACAGTGCCGATGCAATACGATGACAATGTCATCGTAATGGCATGATAACGGGGTCACAATGGTGATGTAATGATATTGTCACGGGGAGGGGAAAACAGATATCCTAGCACATACTACATATGATAGTAGTAGGTTTCACTAGTAATGTTACAATAGTACTGATTACATACTACAACTTACTTGTTAGGAGAGGGCCGCTGCGTTGCACGGCATAAACGATTCCCACATCTTTTCAACTTTATATTAAAACTTCATTAAAGTCTTGAATAAATTAGTGTTGAAGCTGATCTCCCATTTAATGAATGCAATTGAGTTTGTGTAACTCCTGAATACATATTTTCAAATATGCATTCTCCATCCATAAGTGTACCATTATATTTCCATACATTGCAATCTTTAGAAATTATTCTTGCAGTAAAGTGATTAGATCCCCAGTATATAATGCCTCTTAATTGATATATAGTTGTGTCAATCATTATATTGAGATCAAAGTCTCCAGCTATTTGATTAATTTCTAAATGAAAGATAATAGGTAGATGATTAAATACAGTTGTTCTTTAAAAATTATTAATACAGGATACACATGATCTTTCACCTTTATGATCAAGTAATGATTTTACAATTGCTATAGTTGAAAGATCTTTATGGCTCAAATCAGTGTGCCATAAGGAACTTGTGATTGATGTTTCTTCAAATATTGTATTACATTGTTGACATCATAACTTAACTAATCCATATGATGATCCAGGCTTACATTGAGACATTGTTCTGCATAATTCATAAATATCTGTGCCAATTGTTTCAGACATAGGAAATGATTCTTTATCAACCTTGTTCAGTTGAAAATGTAATTTGTCTCTTACTTCATTAATATCCACATTTGTTTTAATTGCTCTCTCACTCACTTTAGTCAACACATTTAGCAATGAATATTGCTTGACTTTATGTTTCCATGCATTTTTATTTTTATTGTATATATGCATATATATTGTAAACAAACTGTCATATGCANAGCTCCATGTTGTANCATTCCACTTGAATCCAACTAAACTTGTTTGTTGAGNAACTTNAATTNTATTTTNTTTCTTATTTGAGCTNNCAGANTNTTNTTCTTCAAATTTGCNCTTTCCTAAAATCTCATCATCTAACTTGATTTTTTTAGATTGTGTNATGGTATCAGTCATNTGCCTTTTCTTTGATATTTTTCCTTTATCAANNCTCAACTGTTNAAGATGTGTAGAACCTTGTGCAGGTACATATNTATGTGTCAAGCTCTTACTTGCATTGTTNANCTCATTNTGATNATTATCAACANCTGATNTAGATGCTAGTTGGTAAAGTTTTCTTTGACTTNAATATNACCTTCNATTGCAAGTCTACATTTTNAGACTCTTCNACATTTGNAATAAATNGGCTTGANTTAGTCCATTTCAATNAATGATGAAGNTNTTGNGNCANATAATCATTGCCTTTCCATTGANNATATGCANTAATAAGCTGATGTCTTNTTTGACCTTGAATATNATATGGTAGCTTTTCTTCATATCTCATAGTTGTAATCTCATCTAGTATCTCCAACTCTNTAAATTCTTGCCGCAAGTCANNAGCTTTCAAACCTCNTNTGATNTTTTTAGCATCAAACCCTTGTATAAGTATTGTTCCTTGCAAANTTGATCCACNAGATAGACATGTATAAAATGATTGATGNGAGAAACAATTTTGTNGATCAANAACATTATNTGNTCTTGTTCTTCCTTGTGATGNAAAATCTGTCATTGCAAAGTTTAGNANTAAAGNAANTTGAGTTNATTTNATATTNANTGTTTTANNATTGGGTAATTCACATTTGANATCAAGGGTTTGACTTGAAAGAGGAATNACATTNAATGGTAANCCNTCAAGTTGTATTNCAGATGNTGGATTTATTNACTTTANAAATACTGTATTCAAACATGCATGTTNATCATCTATTTTATCTTNTTTNNAACNAACTANTATTCCTTCAGCTCNATTTGTNACACAACATTCAGTTGCTTCATTGNGTTTAATCATCACTGGCAATCCNATACATANCTTCAATATTCCAGNATGATTTTNANNGCAAGCATGTTGNAAATTCCANATTCTTTCTTGCAAATCTTCAAAAATTTCATTTTTACTACGAAGTGGATNAGANANCTTNTTTCTNTNTTGTANTTTNTTATCATCATTNNTNANAGANGNCCATTTNTCAATTGAATAAAATATTGAGATTTGTTGATTTGACTCTNTTGCAAANNGCTCAGTACCTAGNTCATTAATTTTATCTCTATNTGCNNTNTNTGCATNNTATNATNNNANNATTNNAANANNATGAAAGTTAGAGTTAGCTAGCTTTGGATTATCAATCTCTCTTCCTGCAATTCTTGAATTCAATAAAGCAACATCATTTTTTGTACAATCACGATATCACATATTTTCTAAAGCTTTTCTAAAACCTTGATCTTCTTTTGATTGATTTATCTGCCTCATATTTTGTCTCAAAATGACAACTGTTGTAAATTCATGCCAAGCAAATTTTCCCATNGCTTTTTGTTGATTCAAATAGCTATTTGTATGATGCATTTGAGAAAAAGTCACATTGCGACTATATAAAGATGGCACTGCACCAGGAGGTAGAAGTTGTGCAAAATCACCTGCACATATCATGTTGATTCCACCAAAAGCATAATTAGGTTCTTCTAAAGCCTTGCACATTTGTGCTGATATATTGTATAAGCTTTTACAATCAACCATGGATATTTCATCTAAAAATATATAATCAACATGTTCAAGTCTTGCTTTCACATTTGCAATTGTTTGCATATTATTACTAACACCCCAACCTNTAATACCAAGNACTGAATGATATGTTGATCCTAAAACTTGAGCAGCAGCAGAACCAGTTGGTGCTAAAACTAAAAAGCGATATNATTCATTNTTCATGTTGAAAAAAATGAATNAATGCNTTTATNACTTGTGATTTTCCTGTTCCTGCCATACCTCCTAAATACATTTTGAGTTGATCACCATTTTGTTCTACTGCATGATTTGCAANAATACAAAATGCTCGCTCTTGCTNATTATTCAACTTGAANTGNATGACTGTATTATCTATAGTTTTTTGTTTATCATTAGATTGTGCCTTNAAAGAATGAGTCAAATAAGCTTTATCTATAATTNTNACCTCATTTGGATTCAAATTCAATAATAAAGCCTTGCGCTTAAACCTTGAAGGTACCTTGGCAGCTTGTTCTTCACGATTTGCAATCACTTGATCTCNCTTGCTACTNAATACCTGTTTCCATTCATTTGCTGTNTGCTCATTTCCAGTATACAATGAATTATTCTTTGACANATTTGTAGTGTTCAAGTCAGNTATTTTATCAAGCCATCCACANAATNTNAATACANAACCTATNANATTCATTTGATGTAAACNATTCATNGCTCGCTTGCTTAAGTCATNCCATTCATNATTNAATTNTTTTTGTGCAAAGTTCATATCATTCTCATCCAAAGTTTCATGAATNTCATTTTCTTGATCCAAATCATTCATTTGTTCTTCAGTAAAACTGAAAAGAAATNNATTTTTAGATTTTCTTTTTTCTTTGTGAAGAAAAATCATCACGTGCATCATTACATTCATATTTNAGATGCATGAATTTCATGATTTCTTCTTGTCTATCTGTAAATGCATGAGATTCAAACCCTTTATTNCATGTGTCCTTTGCTATTTTCAAATCANTACCTNATCGCCATGGCTTGAACAATGTTAGCATTGTTTTGCAATAGTCTTCTCTGCTGCCTTGATCATGNCTAGGCAATGTGCCACCTACAAAATTTAGCACTTTNCTTTGACTTTCAGAGTGAAGGACTGATTTATGAGTTTCTNTTTGTGGATGTGGTTCAATAAATTTGTATTTATTGCTACTTTTATCTTTTNTATCATGCTGATGCAAGGTTTCATTTTCAGATTGTGAACNATCTTCTTCTTGACTNATTTTTGCTTTTCTNTGTTTTATTTTNACTTTATTTGTCAATCACATCCAATCATACAAGTTTATATNATTGTATATTTCAGGACGATATATATAATCAGATACCATTGAAATATCAATNTAAGTATCATTATTANGACCTATTACAACCTTTTCTTCATACTTTTCATNATCAANATCTTCACAATCTTGTGCNANNTTTTTCTCACAAAGTTTGTCNAATAAAATGGNTNAAATTCAAAGTTTGTNTAATGATCAGGATGTCNTAATAGATATAATGATGCCATTGGTCCTCCAGTTTTTGCTTTTATAGANAATGCATTNACNAGCTGAATTANTANTTTTCGTGCTTTTTTCCTTTTGCTCTAAAGTTCCATTGATCAATTCTGTATTNCTTTCAAAAATTGCNTTGATTGTTTCAAAGATNACATGTGTTTTTAANGGTGTTTTNACNATATAATCAGCTACATATGCAATNACAGCCTTAATTGCTGTACCAGATAATAAGCTTGTGACATCAGTGTTGCATCGCAATAAATAAGTCAACCAAGGAGTGAANGTATTCAGCCAAGCTTCACCTTTCTTCATTTGAATATATCCTGTGTCCATATCAATAGTTGAACATGGNTNAATNTNNNGAGNAAATCTTGCTTTTNCAAANTCCTNCAATGCAACNAGNGCTTTTANTGCAATCATGAANATTTNATTGAAATAAAAAGTTCNTCNANATCTTCTTNATATTCAGNCCANCANATTTCATTTCTTTCACAAGATTNACAATTACNACAAGTANAATCATCACATTTCAATNGNANAGCTTGTGGAAGNCATTCTGTTGCTTTNAATNGATCTNAATTTTTATTTTGTTTCANNGCAAATTTTTCTTTCACNTTCTCCATTGTTNNTGTTAAAAANTCACCTTGATGNACACCTTCNANATATTCAATCATTNNCTTTTAAAAATCTGAGTCNGANTGCAACAAATGATCTCTAATTTCTTGTGGAGTAAGTGAGTTCCTTATCCACAAAAGCATGTGCAAATATAAAGTCAATCTTCCTTGTTGCTCAACAGTACCATAATAACTTGATGTATCACCATACATGCCTGAATGTTTTGTATTCACTCCTAAGACATGTGTTATGAATGCATCAACAATTATTTTAAAGTATCGCGCTCCAGCAACTGGATTATTCGCTATCAATTTGTAGCAATCATCATCTGAGATTTTTAAATTAGGTTTAAAGACATCTCCTGTATCTGCATAATATAATGAGAGTGGATGCTTATTATCAGCTGGTGCAAATGTAATAAACCATGAAGGAGCACNAANATATGCTGTCAAAGCTCATATTTCATNGCGCATATATTTCTTTTGTGTTTGTGATCCATCAACATGCCCAGCTACATGATCAATGTCATTGAGAATTTGAAAACAAGCTTTTTTCTTCATTGGTTGAAGGCTTCACATTTTCACCTGCTTTCAACCTATCTATCAATTTGATAGTATCTCTTGATCCACATTCATTAATCTATTTACAACATTAAGAAATACTTTTTTTATTTGCAAGAAGATATCCACCAGTTGTAGAATCTTTGATTTGTTCATGATTGAATGCTGTCAAAGGAAACAAAGGCTCAAGTTGAAATCNTTTATCATGATACATGAGTAGCTGTTTCTTTTGAGCACTTTCTGAGATATTCAATATGACTTTAGAATTTCCTAAGCCACCTAACCCATAAGNAAATAACCAAGGAAAGATTTGTGGATATAGTTGTGGATTGTGATAAATTNATTCAGGTGTTTNAGNATGACCNATACCTAAAATTTTGCCACCTTGAGTCAAAATGTTGCAATGCTAATNTTTTTAAAACTTTTGTTGAAGAATTCACTACTTTATCACCTATCAATCNATGCACAATAAATGNACATTCACCATCATTTACACCTTCTTCTTCATCAGCTTCATATTTTGTCATAGATTCTAGTTCCTTATTATGCCCTTGATTTGAATAATATAAGCATGCTACTGCAGGTTCATTGTCTTTATATGAATTCAAATTNTCTTGTGATATTTNTAAATNATAGTAATCTTCATGATTTAATTTCAGCCATTCAAGGGCACAAGNAACTTTATTTCTTCGCACTAAAAGAGGGGTNCNTTTGTGATCTAATTGTGTGGGTTTTATTGGGCCAGTATAAATATATGCGAGTACTTCATTCAACTCCTCTCTACTANGTGGTAATTTTGCATACACTTTAGGTGTGGGTGTTGAAAAAAATACAGCATTAGATTTAATTTTATGCATGCCAGATGATACTTTAATTATGTATTGATTATGACAAACTCGTGAAATAAGCATCTTCTNAGCCCATGTTAATCCTTTGAGTTGTGATGGAATTTCTCCTATCNAATTGCCATTTGCTAAAGATTCATTTGGCATTTTACCTGCACTTANTTTGCACAAACAANAATTANAGATTGAATCACAATTTGAAAGTAAAATTGGCCCATCTAATTCTTGTATAGNATCTTCACAAGTAAATCNCTCACATTTTGTAATTCCTTCATGAGGTCGAGATAATATTGATAAATCTAAATTATACTTTGATAAAGTCTGCAAGTTNNTATTAACAACTAAAGATGCACATACAGCACATGCTGATTNTTTAATTGATTCAAGNGTANTNNCATTACAAAAATTATTGATAATAGTANTGATAAGATCTTAGTTTGGTGGGTNAGGTGGAAATGNTAATTTGTTGAGTTTAGCTATAGGTTTATTTTGTATTAAATTTGANTTNATAATTTGATCAGCCATTATAAATATAGTTTTATGCNCTGTATAATCAAGCCCTTTAACCATGTCTCTTAAANTTGTTGCNATTGTTNTTNGGTTAGTATAAATTTCATGTTCAACTAGTATNNCAAANAGCTGATCTTTTGTCAATCGTTCAACTATATCCATTAATGNAATATTAGCAATAATAAATGCTGATTTTAAATTAAATTCTGTGGCTACTAATGAAGAACAATACTTGAAGAACTTAAACTTTTCACTTTGCTTATAACTACCAGATTTATTCATTCCACCAATGTAAGGCTCTAATTCTTTGTATGACCAACCATATTTTCGCCCTTTTTTATTTGAAATAGCTCCTCCAACTTAAATATGTGTATTTGATTTTATATCATTTTTTGCTTCTTTTTTAACTCGCATATTACAGATCAAATTATAATAAGATGATACAACCAGCAAGCATGGCGTGATATATTTGTATGTTTGCTCAAGTAATGTATGGTACATATATTTATTATATTGCACACGCTCAATATATAATCTTATGCGCACAATTTTTGTATATGAAGACGTAAGACATGCTGTGTTCATGAAAGTCAAAGATATATCACTTTCATTGAGATATTTTGAATTTGCATATGCATAATAATTAGTGCACATTCTTGTGATGCAAATTGTGATTAATATCATATGAATTACTTCTTTGTATGTCTTTTCTTTATATGTCTTTTCTTTATAAGCCTTCTGGTTTTGCTTCTGCATAGTCTTTTGACGGAGTGATGGTTTCAACCAATTTGTGCACTTTCTACGCTGGTAGTTGCAACGTGATATCCCTTTGGATAACTTAATGTGGCTTTTGCCTTTATTCATATGCTTTCTAGTATAGCAAACAAAAAAAATAAAAAANTAAATATAAAGAAAAANNACCAAAAACATTTTCTAAATTCAGAGNANNNTNANNA